>JADBJO010000071.1:267500-275000 GCA_016801955.1 Conus betulinus
GAATGACATTTGGCACATGGCCCCTCTCAGGATCAGCTTCATTCTCAGATCTGCATATGACCTTCTGCCCTCAAATGCAAACCTGGTGAAGTGGGGGAAAAAAAACAGACGATCCTTCATGCCCCCTCTGCCATGGAAAACAAACAGTGGAGCATGTCCTTAGCTCATGTAAAGTAGCCCTGGCTCAAGGAAGGTACATATGGAGGCACAACCAGGTGCTCAAAGAGATTGTACAAGTAGTCTGGGCTAGTACCAACACCACAAAAGGGAAAAATCAGGACTACCAAAGCACCGGCAACATTCTTCACGGCAGGAGGCAGCGAATCATGGCCAAGAACAACAGTGCCACTCGGAACATGCAGGCAGAGTCTGCTGGACGGGGCAGATGACTGGGAGTGCACTGCAGACCTCCCAGAATGGAAGAGTCACCCAGAGGTCATCAGCAAGAGTGGCATGAGACCAGACATAGTAATCCACTCTCAGTCAACCAAGCAGCTGATCATGATCGAGCTCACGGTGCCATATGAGAACAGAATGGAGGCAGCTCAAATCTACAAGAATGAAAAGTATGCTGATCTGGCAAAACAGCCTGAGGAGAGAAGGCTGTCAGGTCAAAGTCCTCACAGCAGAATTGGAGCTAGGGGGTTTGTAGGAACGTCTGCATACAGCCTCATGAAACAGCTCTCAGTTGCAGGGAGGGAAAAAACCAGAGCCCTGAAATCAATGGCAGAAAGCAGAGAGGTGTTCAAGCTGGATCTGGTCAAGGAGGAACAAAAGTGAACTTCATTGGGCTTAAATTTCCTACAAATATCAGGTGTCCCAGTGGCTCAGTGGTTAGTGCGCGAGTCATTAAGTGGAAAATGAGCATGTCCAGAAGGGCATGGGTTCGAATCCCAGCCATGGCTCGTCCCGAGATGGGAAAAAAATGGGCAGCAGAGGGACATCCGGAGTCATGAACCGGGTGTGGCCCAACCCCCCTACAGTGTCAGGAATTAAGGCCCGAAACACTTGCTTGAAGGGGGCTTCTCTTCTGAGGACTCTCTGCTGCCCACGCTCTCCACGAGTTTTCTTTCTACATCAGCCGGCAACAAGTTGTGTCTGCTGGGGGAGGGAGAAAGGAAGATGAATGAGACGGTGACAGAGACCTGACTCCATAATCACCTCGCACAGAGTACAGGCAACCCTTGTTTGAAAATATTTGCCTGCAATGTGACAGAACCTGGCTGATAGAAACCAGTGCGTTGTTCTTCTATCAGGGGTGCCTCGGTAGGTCCAAACTGTCGATTTCTTGAACAACACGAAAACTGCGTCCCCAGAAATAAAAAGGGGGACTACGAAACCTGCGCGCATAAAGTCAGGAATGGGCGGTGATGGGCGGCTGTATATCATTCTTTCACATAAGGATGAAGAAGTGACCTCCTTTTCCACTCTCTTTCACGAGTCTTGTTGGATGACAATGTTCTACCACGGGGATAATTGTTGATTTTTTTTTCTTTTCCTTTTCTTTTTTTTTTTCATTTAATAGTTTTTGTGCCTTCGTAAGGTTTTGAACAAGGTAATGTGACACGAATTCATCATACGTGAATACATATGGACTATAATGGAACCACAGGAGACACATTTTGATAAAATGGAAGTCATTATTGCTAAGCATGCATGGCTGTATAATCTCTGTCTGTCTGTCTGTCTCCAAACACATGGGCCAGATTGGTTCAAGACGGCAAGAACTATTGTCATGATTAGATACTTTGGCATTACAGTGAATCAAGGAGATAATCGGAACTGCTAAGCGCTGTTAGCAAAGACAAGGGTGCTGAAGCTGTTGGAAAGACAGACAAACAGAAAGAAAGAAAGAAAGAAAGAAAAAGAAAAGACAGACAGAAAGAAGAAGACAGACAGACAGACAGACAGACAGACAGAGACAGACAGAAAGAAAAGAAAGAAAGAAAGAAACCGTTTCACTACAAATAAATGGGAAATTCGCTCAAACGCCTATTATAAACGGCTCCAACTGTATAAATACAATCGTTGCCAATCCTTCTGTTCATCAAAACGAAGTGGTTAAGTCTCTCTTTCTCCCTCATTAATATCACACATGGCATCTGTTTACCAACGGAACAGAGGTGGTAGCGCAACAAACACCCCCCCCCCCCCTCCCTCCCGCCCCTTCCTCCCCTCCCTCTCCTCTCCATCCTATCCCCTCTGGCAACTCCCCCCCCCCCCCCCTCCTCATCACACAGCATGTGAGCACGCGCAAGAGAGAGTGCGCGCGCAGCGTGCACCATGTCTAAACAGGATGTAACTTGTGGAAGCTTGTGGTCGTAGCTGCTCTGGAAGGAGGCGGCGGCGGTAAATTTTGGAGCATAATGCAAACGATTGGAGCCCTGGGAGGAAGGTGGGTGTCCCCTCCCCTGTGTGCCGTTGACTTTGGGAAGTGGTAATTTCCCTTCCCACTCTCTCATCCCATCAAAGAGACAGGGGAACTTTATATAGGCAAAGTGGCCCTGCCTCGAACATAAGCTATTTCATTGCCTCCTGGCATGTATAGTATGTACATCGCCCCTTCTCTTCTTCCTACCCCCACTCTCTCTCTCTCTCTCTCTCTCTCTCTCTCTCTCTCTCTCTCTCTCTCTCTCTCTTCCAGCTTCTCGTCTTTCGTCTTTCCCCCCTCCCCTATACCCATACCCACCACCCCATCCTCTAACCCTGAATGCAGTAGTTATATCTTCAATAATGACAACCTTCATGTATGTCTCTCATATTGGCATCTAAATCTAGTGGAGTTTTTTTTTTTTCTTTTTTCTTTCTTCTTTTTTTATGAGAAGAAATCCTGCAAAATGTTGATTATTAAAAGAATGTGATCATGTCAAGAATTTCGGTTGCGGTTTGAGACCAAAGTCTTTTAATACATTCTCATTTATTGGAACGAGACTGTAGGGCGCGTTGAGTGGTGGTGGTAACTGAACTCCCAGTTTCTCGCACAACCGGTACGAATGAGAAATGAAGTTTCCTCCAGCTGCTAATATAACAGCCATCTTCCCATAACCCCATCCACACCCCCCCCCCCCCCCACACACACACACACAAGACGAAGACAGTCACTTACAACAAACAGAACAGCAACAAAAAATGTAACCGCTCCATACATATGAAGTCAAAGCCAGGAGAGCATTTTTAAAAAAGGTCTTATACCATAAAAAGGAGAAAAAGGAAAATGAAGGAAAGGACAAACGTGGACTAGTTCCAATTTCCTGACGTATCAGACACGACACGAGGGCTAGACTAGCAGCCGCACGCGCGCCGAGCACACTGTTAATTAATCTCCAGGTTGAACGTCAACACCTATCAAAGATAATTATGGCAGACGCACAAAAGCAGGGGTGGGAGTGGGCGGGGGGGACGGGGGGGGGGGGGGGGGGGGGGGGAGGGGAGGAGCTAACACTTCCTTTTGCTACCAGAGCGACAACACATTAATATGGGCAGTGAAAATTGTGCATCGGGAATCGACCTCGCAATAGCTGATGGCGAGAGTGCTTCTTCACCACTGAGACAATCAGGCCCCTGGGTCAGAATTGCCGCGCTTTGGTTCTAGTCCAAGGTTACAGTTTAGGCCCAAACGGCAGCATATTCCATATTACACTCAAAGCTGCGCCTAGCTTTTCTCAGAACATCAGCCAGTACTACAACATATCAACACACAGTCCAGCCTTTGACCTATAGTATATCCGATTCTGAGACAGATGTCATGTCCGTTTCTTGATCTAAGCAAGCACGATCCACATGACCCTTCATTTTCCTGTCATCTGCTAAGTGTTTCACTTCAAAATCCTTGTACCAGTGGCGTAGAAACACACACAAGGAGTCCACAAGTCATGCATTATTCTGCTATTTTTTGCTGACAGATGGCATTGAACTGATTTTCTGACCCCCAAATTCTGGGATAATTTAATTTCATCTTTTTCACATTCAAAAGATTTTTTTTTTTCACAGAGCCAGGGTATTTTTCATCTGCTCAAACTTTGTTGTTACAACTTGACCTTTGCTGTTCTGTCTTTTTTGTTTTTTTTTTTCTTTATTTTAGGGTGTGTGGGTGGATGGGTGGGGGGTGGGGGGGGGGGGGTGGGACATGGGCGCCTCCGTGACGGTAATAGTGGAAAAGCGGGGGAGGGGTGGTGGATGTGAGGGCGAAGGGGAATGGGGAGGGGTCATGGTAATGGTAATGTTGTTTATAGCCCAGCCGACAGTGGGGGGTAGGGGTGGTGGTGGTGGTAATGGTAATGTTGCTTATAGCCCAGCCGACAGTGGGGAGGGGAGGGGAGGGGAGGGGAGGCGGAAGGGAGGAGATGGGGAGAGGGAGTGGAGGTGGTGGTGGTGACGGGATCAGGGGAAAGAGGGGGGGGGGGGGGAAGCTAGCATATAACGACAGGTGAACCATGCAGGTGGATGCAGATGGATATAAACTGCGTTTTTCTAACAGCACATAACTGAATATATATATTGGTATATATATATGTATATATATATATGCTTGACAAATGAGAAACACGTTTGAGAGGAGAGAGAGAGAGAGAGAGAGAGAGAGAGAGAGAGAGAGAGAGAGAGATGATGATGATGATGATGATGATGATGATGATGATGATAATCTGTATTTCCAATGGTAACAGATAAGCAAACATATGCTTTTTGTCATCCGGCCCTTGCCCAAAACTTACAAAATTTGTAACAAACACACAAATGCATAAAAAGTTGACGAGTTGATAATCCATTAATATTTAAGGCATAGATGACTTTAAAAGAAAACAAAGCGATTGAAACAACAAACAAAAATAATGAAATTGATTTCTAAGAAGAAAAAAAACTCAGCACACACAGATATAGAATAAGCGATCCTCCTATTGAAGACGAGAGAGAGAGAGAGAGAGAGAGAGAGAGAGAGAGAGAGAGAGAGAGAGAGAGAGAGAGAGAGAGAGAGAGAGAGACAGACAGACAGACAGACAGACAGACAGACAAACCGACAGACAGAGAGACAGACAGACAGATGATTACATTTGTGAAGACCTCAAGTAATATTTGTTTGGCTTCGTTCTGGTTTGGACATTTTTTTTTTCCGATTTTCTTTAAACTAGAAATGGATGAATATCATGGAACAGAACATTCGAATCCCACTCTATACTAAAGGTGAGACTAACTGGAGGACACATCAGAGCTTTGGGGGGTGATTTTGCTGTACGCCCAACACACCATACAGATTTTCAGTTCCTGCTTTCTCTTAACAGACCCATTTTGGATATGTAAGTGTTTGTGTGCGCGGCAGTGTGTGTGTGTGTGTGTGTGTGTGTGTGTGTGTGTGTGTGTGTGTGTGTGTGCGTGCGTGCGTGCGTGCGTGCGCGTGCGTGCGTGCGTGTGCGTGCGTGCGTGTGTGTGTGTGTGCCTGAGAGGGACCCAAAGCTGAATGGTCAGAGAGGTGTTTGGCTGCGACAGTCGTGAGTTCGTTTCACTCATGGGGTCGGATTTGTACGGCTTGAAAACCTTGTCAGTCCACTCAGCCAAAAAAATTGGGTACCTGATTCATTTCAAGAAAGTGAAGGCGGCGGAATGTGAGGAATGGACTTCATCTTCCGTATTGCTGTGTCTTGCACGTGTTCAGTCTCTCGCAGTTCACTGCTCTGAGTGACTATTTGACGAAAGGACTTTCTACCGAGCCCCTACTGCCCCTATGACAATTTGACTAAGGGACTTTCCATCTAACCCTTACTGCCCCTGTGTCTATTTGGCTGAGGGATTTCTGCCTGACCCTTTTTGTTTATTCTCATCAGTGCTTGAATGTATAGAAAAGTACACATGTAGCCTATGCAACCAGGTTTGTAGAATATCTCTGTACGCAATGGGCAAGATCCCACCGTTTAAGAGGCAATTTTAAAATGAGTCGCGTCACTCCTCAAAATTTGCTTAGTGTGCAGAAGAAAACGTCGGGAGGTGGGGGTTGGAGGTGGAGGGGTGGGGGTTGGGGTGGGAGGGGGGAGGGAGCCCCTCACGACATCGAATAGCGTACCTCAAGCAACACGGCTGTGGAGTCATGTATTGCAGTTCTCCTAGAAACACATGACTTTGATAGCAAACGCTGCGAACGTTTGCCCGCAAGGAATGTGATCCGGTATTTTCCTCCGGCACTTACGAAGAATGCAGAATACAGAATCACGAACACCGGCATGACAACCTGATTCCAGATTTCCTTAGCCTTGTTTATACTCTGGGCGCTTGGGTTTCCTCTCTCTCTCTCTCTCTCTCTCTCTCTCTATCAATGTCAACATCTGAACAACAGGCCGGACTCTCCTGTGATCGCGCGCTGCGTGTTCTACAAGCAAAAAGTTAACATTCTAAGAGCGAAACGCAAGCTGCAAGGAACTAACATTTTCATCGGTGAGGACTTCTCCACCAGGGTGCGCGACTCAGGAAAAAGTTAACTCCCTACCTCAAAAAGGCCAGAAGTGACGGTAAACGCGCTAGTTTGATCTTTAATTACCTTCTCATTGACGGAAAGCGGTACACTCTGGGCGCGGAAGATAGACTTGTGGAAATCAGGTAGGAACTCGGCCGGCCCACAAATGTACCTGGTAATATCTCCGTGCCAGTGAAAGGAACCGACAGCGAGCCGTCACCGGTTGTGTCAGCCGTGTGTTGTGTATCCCAAGCACGTGAAACTGACCGTCAGGTCGTGCATTGTGAGAACTCACGAACACCAGTGTCAGCTGACTGTGTAAATAATAGGGATGTTGTGTCTTCTACAATTGCACATTCTATAAACATATCCAGTGAAAACGATGAATCGTATAATGTTGGTATTTGTCATAAAAGTAGAACATTTTTTTGTTTCTTCATTGGAATATAAATGGACTGCTCTCTCCAAATACGTAGTAATGATTTTATTTCTTATGTCTTGGCTTTGATTTTGTATGTTTTGTGGAAACATTTGTTGAAGTCTTTCATTCGCCTGTGTTCTCAGGCTACACGGTTTACTGTAAGCCAGCATTAAAGTTCACTTCACGTGGCAGGCGTTCGGTGGGTTGGTATGTCTCGTGAAAAATGAGCTCTGTCCTTGTTTGAAAGTTGTGGATGTGGTGTCGGATTTATTCCTTGCTTTTATCATTGATAAGTCCTTGTTTGGCACAATAAAACATGTCATGTATGTGTGTGCATATATTCCACCGGAAGGCTCGCCGTATATTCTTTTTTTGATAGGGAAAATGGAGTTTCTTTGCTAGAAGATTTTTTTGTGATTGTTTACTTTTGATTAAAGATGATGTGTTTGTGATTGTAGGTGGTGACTTGAACAGCAGAGTAGCAAAATTTTCTTGTGATTTTTGAGGAAAACGTGCCTGAAAACGGTAATCAGTATAAAAGTGAACCACTTCAAGTTCGAAATTCAGAGGACCTTGTTTTGAACAATTATGGAAAATTACTGCTTAATATGTGTACTGCTTTAAAACTGTGTATTGTAAA
>JADBJO010000071.1:287500-292500 GCA_016801955.1 Conus betulinus
CACGTCAAGAAGCCTCTGACACTCGATGCAGAAGAACAGCGCTGTCTGTTCGCAGACTGCTGCTATGACTCGGACGAGGTTGTCAAAGTTTCTGCAGACTTACAATATTTTCATGCCAGAAACACGATGGTATTGAGGGTGCTTCTGTGTTACATCAGTGGACTGTTTGGGTGTGTACCACAGAGGACTGAAACCTGCATCTTCTTCCTCAAGGATGTTTTTCATTTGATTCTGTTCTGTAGGAAGGTCATCTACATTGATTTACCGAGAAGGAAATCATTGCTTCAGAATAACATCTTTTTTTAATTGAAAGGTGATAAGATAGAAGACACGGCCTACAACGTCTGGGAAAAAAGAAATAAAACCCAACGCCACAAGACTACTCACAAATGTCAATTTGTGTAAAGTCTGTTTTACCACATTGTAACGGATGCATCTTCTAGATACCGAGCATACTTTTCCCACAACACCCAATGGGGACAATGTCACATCAATTACGATCAAATATTTACAGTGATGACTGCGCTAGTGAGCTATTTCACTGATATTGTCATTTCAACCGGATTATATCGGTCAGTCACTGTCATTAAAACGTTTATCACTCATTGTCCAATTTCCCCCCCCCCCCCACTGTAGTCACCGTGAGTCTTATGTTGTCGCTAGTTATGATCATAAATCGCAGAGAAGTGGCCCTGATGATGGGACCAGTATCACCCACACACACAGCCCATTTCGGGTTTGTTGTGTTGGTTCGCCGTCTCCCTCCCTCCTCCCCTTGATAGTCTCTCCCTCTCTCTACATTCATACATACATACATACATGGCGACATTGAAGAGAGCGGGGTTGAGCGGGAGACCCTGTGCGAACGCTGCCAGCAGACTATCAGGCCCATCTGTTGTGGAGCCGGCGCTGTGAGCTGAGTGTAAACGTTACCTCCACTGTTTTTCTCATCGCGCCATTTGCCGGAGCAAACTGCGGCCACGACATTTCCATTTCATAATCACCTCAAATTGCGGAAGCCAGCCATTTGACGGGGTCCCGTGGTGGCGGGTAATTGGTGGTGGCGGTGTGGTGTACACTGCACCCAGCGTGCAGTTGTGTGTACGTTTGTGTCAACTCGCGTGGGAAACAAACGACCTGGCTGTCCTCCGCCACCGCCTGCACGACAATCCCGCCCCCCCCCCCCCCTCCCCCCCCCCCCCGTCAAAGGTCCCCCTCTGCCACAGGATGCTGACAACGCCACGTCAGCAGTCACGTGATCCCACGTCAACAAGAGACAGTGGCGGGTTTCAGAGAGAAAGAGAGAATTTCCGAGGCACGTATGGGACGAGGGATGGGGGAGATGTGTTGGGAAGAGGGATGGGGGAGATGTGTTGGGACGAGGGGTGGGAGATGGAGAAGGGGGTAGTGGGAGGGAAAAGAAAGGAGGAGGGGGGGAGGAGGGAAAGGGGGGGGGGGGAGGGGCAATACGAGTTATTTGTGACCTCAGCCTGGGCGATGATCTTTGATATGACAGCCTTTGAGGGGTGACCTTATGCAGATGAATGGAGGCCTCACAGAACTGGAGCTGGCGGGAGCATGGGAACCACCAGATCTCTGGCCGGGGACCAGCGCTGTACTGAGTCGACTTGACTGCCCCTGCCCTCTTCCCCCCTCCGTGTTTGCAGTGGGCTTCACACAACAGTTCACGGTTTAATTGAGCTCTATTACCATTATCAGCATGACTGCCATTTCGTCATCGTCACGCACGTGTGGGCGATAGCACAAGTAAACGTACCAGATGGAGTATTATTATTATTCTGTTTGAGGAAATCGTGACGGTTTGCTGATTACCGCGTACTTAACCGTTGGAATGTTGATGAAAGGAATGGTGGGATGGAAACGATTTAAGGTGACAGCCCACTGTTCAGATTAGTCTACGTAGGTATTGTAACTGCTTGACTGAATGACCTGTCCAGTCTCCTGATGCCACGTTCCTTTTGCAAAACGATTTATGAAGCTACACCAGCCACTGTGGCGAAATGGCTCGTAGCATCATTGGATGAAGCTAGGAGGATGTCCGTTCCATCCCAGTCAGTAGCCAGAACGCAGTTATCGGTCGTTTTCCCGGACTCGATGTTCCGCCATACCTCAGAGTTGAGTGAATTGTAGACTTGGACGGGAAGGCTGGGACCACACAGTTCAATTACGATTGAAGTTTGAAGACACATGTTTCTGTCCCTTTATGCGTGCCACAAAACATCCTGATTGTATATAAAGCTTTATTGAACGTTGTTCACGTGTCAAGTCACTTACAGGCGTGGTATTGATCGCAGAGTTTTAGATGAGAGGTGACGGGACTGAGAGGGATGTTCAGGGGTCCAGAGGATGGGGTTTAGTTCAGGTGAAATATCCACATCCACCTCAGAATGATACGTCCGGTGGAGATAACAATCTCACGAAAAATGAAGAACGGGATGGGGGGGGGGGGAGGAGGTGGTGGAGGAGGGAGGAGGAGGAGGAGAAAGACGCTTCAGACGCTTCAGAGGAGGAGGAGAGAGAGAGAGAGAGAGAGAGAGAGAGAGAGAGAGAGGGGGGGGGGGAAGGAGGGGACCCTATCTAACACTGTACCTTCACCGCCAGAACGACGATTCATTCAGAGGGACGGCGGTTTGGCTTTCATTTTTAATGTTTGGTTAGTTTGTCACTTTCAAGTTTTTACGTCCACACCGCACTTCGAGTGACACAGCAGACGGCGCCAACCATTCCAGGAGAGTACAGGAGGGGAGGGGTGTGGGTGGAGGCCTATCCGAGACTAAGAGGGGGTGGGGGTGGCGGGAGTGAGAGAACAATGTAACACAACACTGATCTCACCAGGACGACAACGCATCAAGACGGAGTAGAGACATGGCAAGTCCTATGCCAGGTGCCAACTGGACTGGAACCCTCAACCTGTGACTGGTGCTGTATCACCGAGCCATCCAATCGAGCCCGGGATCCCTGATCCTGCATGGGCGACCAGGGCTTTAATTCCTAACATTTCCACCGCAGATTCGGGGGTCTGCGTGACTTAGCTGGCTATTCAGGCGCACACAAACAGAACAGGAGCGTATGTCTGAATTTGATCGTGTGCTGCTTTTTGATGAGAGGGCCCACAAAGCTGGACATCCTTGGCCGTCTCAAATCAGGAACAGTTTGCCATCGAGATCTAACTGCCCCTCACAACCGTGTCATTGTGACGCTTTATGCAGCATCGCATGAAGACAGCAATTGTTTTGTTTTGATCGGATCTGGTTAGCACCTAAAAATACCATGGAAAGAAATATAAAGTAAAAACTCAGAGTAAAACTGGTCGCCGTTACCCCACCTTTGTCATTCTCATCCATGTTTTATTACTGTAAACCAAAGAAAATAAATGGTCAATGTATACACTTTGATTTATTCTCTCTGTAGTCAATATCTACAGACTGATTAAAACTCTATGGTTAATCAATAATCACTGATTGACGTATATTTTCAGGTTTATCAATATCCACACAGACCGATCAATACTCTCTGTTCAGTCAATATCTGCAGTCATCTTCTTCTTCGTCTTCTTCATCTCAGACAGGAACCCAAGAGGCACTGACGAAGGCTGCTGCACGGCGTAGGTCCTCCAGAGATCTATGGAGCTCTTCCCTCGTTGATGTGTCAGTAGGCCCAGGTCTCTCTGCTCTTAGCTTTTGATGTGTCGGAAAGTCCTGCAGGAAGTGTTCCACAGTGATGTACCACATGGGCACCCTGAAGACTCGCCAATGTGAACATGTGGTGTTTAGGTCTGGAGTGCCCTGTCCTCGGTCTCACAATACTCACTTGGTCTGGTCTAGGCAGCAGGTAGTATGCGTCCTACTTGTTAAAGTCTGGATGCTGCTCAAGCTATCTTTTTTTTTTTTTTTTCTTTTTTTTTTTTTTTGGCTTCTCCTTGATAATAGTTTTGGCTTCTAGGAGACTTCGTGCTCCAGTTGTGTCTGCTGTCCTCCTTCCTATGCCAGTTGGTCAGCTTCCTGATTGCCATATATGTTGCAGTGTGAGGGTATTCACTGGATGACGGTGTTCTCAGTGGACTGCTGCAGAATAGCCAGGGCAGAGACAAGGGAGTTGAGTTCCTTGTTTGGGGGGATTTTTGACAGCCTGCAGTACTAACACACCATCGGCGAAGATGACGATTCTTTGACGACGTATGGCTCCTCTGTTCTCATACAATGTTCTGGCTGCTGACTATAGTGCATCTGCCATATCTGCAGTCTGACTTCCACTGTCGGTTTTGTCAGTATCTATAAGTGAACTAACACTGTCTAATCAATAGTTTAACTTACACCATTTCTTCGGTCAGTATCTACAAATTGACTAATACTCACTGTTTAGTCACGATAAGCAGTCTGAATTCTACTCTTTGTTTAGTCAGCATCTGCTCGTAGATTTGTGTTTGTTTGGTCAATATGAGCAGATCGACTATTACTCTTTGGTTAATATCGGCAGATGGAGTGCTATCCGTTTAGTCAATATGCGCAAAAGGACTCACACGTCTTTGTTTTGTAGTCAGTAACTGCAGACCGACTGATCCTCTCTGTTTAGTCAATATCGATAGACCGACTTGCACTTTTCTGTTCATTCAACGTCCATAGATTGACATTGACATATTTTCTGCTTAGCTAGTATCTGCAAAGTGACTTATACCCTCTGTTTAATCAAAATCTGCAGACTGAATTGTAATATGCTCAGACGGTGTTTACAAATCGACTGATATTCTATGTTCAAACAATGCTTACGAACTGATTTGCATTCTGTTTTGTCAGTATTTACAGACTTATTCATATTCTCTGTCTAGTCAATGTCCACAAACTGACTGGTACTCTCTGTATATTCAATGTTCACTGGTTGACGTATCGTTTTCGTTTATTCACATCTACTGACTTACTGAAGCTCTATGTTTATTCAGTGGGTTTAAAATATCTTTTTGGTCTCGGCCTTTTGAGACTACG
>JADBJO010000071.1:300000-320000 GCA_016801955.1 Conus betulinus
GGGGGGGGGGGGGGGGGGGGGGGTGGGGGAGTGGGGGGGAAGCTGGAACTGGAAGACCTGCAGCATTTCACCCAGGTCCTCTCTGAACTAACTGTGAACACTCTAATCCATGGGAAATGGTTTGTCTTGCTGCTATTCCTCTCACCCACGCTAATCACCAATCACCTGTCACCTATCCCGGAGTCTTGAAGATCGTTGGGGCGCCACAGAAGACTTCACAACCAGCTTCCTCCCACTCCTCACGGTTCTCAGACGCTCTTAGGTAGTTGCTGAGTGTGAGGTCAGTCCATTTACATGTTGTCCTTCCATCTCTGTCTCTGTCTTCTTCTCCTTCTGCCTCCTTGCACTGTTCCATGTAGAATGATTTTGGCAAGTCCCGTTGATCTTGATACATGACCATACCATCTCATGTTCCTTCTTTTCGCTGTGGACAACAGGTCCAATGGCTTACCTTACTGTGGTCTGAACCTTCAAGTTGGTGATGTGGTCTTTGTATGAGATGCCATGATAAACTATCTGATAAATGATGGATGTCAGGGAGTCAGGCAGATACCGCACTCTGAGATGACAACAAAAGTGGCCCGAGAGTGTTTTAGTTGTCACGGTTATCGGGTCTGCTTGGTATCCTGCGCACAGGTGAATAACGGTAATGCAGGGCAGCCTTTTGTCGCCAGTCCTGTCGACAACAAGACATATGGCAACTGGCGATTAACACGAAAAGTACGACGTGCCTTGACGAAGACACAGAAGAATGATATAGTTCCATGTTCATTCAGCTTCACCTGCTGCTTATCAGTAACCGCAGCTGGATGTGTCCATTGCCCAGACTGACTTAATTTAGTCATTCATTTTTCTCATTGATTTAAAAAAAAAAAAAAAAAAAAAAGCAAACAAGCATACTCCTGATTAAGGACTTTGGCATGTCTGATTCACTCTATCCACTGCATCAGAAATGATGGTGGACACTGATAATGAAAAAAAAAAACCATGGAATCGGAAAAAAAATGTTGTGTGTTCAGGGGGTGTCACTCTATTGACTGTGATACTTCAGCTTTCAGACATGGCTTCTCCCCGTCATAGATGTTCAATGTGAAAACTTCATTAATTTAATTGTCTAACGCATGCCAAATAAACATAGAAGTTAACAAATACTTCAGCTTACTTTGGGCTACATATTTCACGGCAAGAAGCTGTTATTTGAAGGGAAGTTATGTAGAAAGTCATGGAACGTCTGAACTCTAGGATCTGATTGGGTTCTTCGCACTGTCATTGCTTGTGTGAGGATGTTAGCTTTTTGGACTCTGCCGTTGCTTGTAATGCTGCAGTTCTAAATGCTGAATCAGGAAGGACGGACCGGGAGTGGGAGAGTGGGGTGTGTGATAAGGGCTAAGTGAGAGAGAGAGAGAGAGAGAGGGGGGGGGAGGGGTAGTTATATATGCTGGTGGGGAGAATAGTGTGTCTGAAAGCCTACTTTGACCTGGATATGCTGTTTCTTAGCCACATGCGACACACACTACAGATTCTCAAAACAAGTTACTGCGGGTTAGTACCAAGTGCAAGGGAAACAGACGGGCCTGTGGTCGAACGATTTGAGCGTTCGCTGATGGCGACGACGGTCGTGAGTTCGAACCTCTCATGGAGTCTGATTTTCACGGCTAGAAAATCCTCTCTGCCTACTCCGGGGCATACGATTCAGTCAGGAAATGTTGCGACAGAAGGAGATGGATAGGATATCCACACAGCCTGGACGTGGTGAATCTCTAACGATTCACTGCAGCAGGACTTTAACCTGACATAGTGAATCTCTTACAGTTCACTGTCTTTACAGCATTAGGCTACAGAACTTTAACTGACATAGTGAATCTCTTATAGTTCACTGTCTTTACAGCATTAGGCTACAGAACTTTAACTGACATAGTGAATCTCTTATAGTTCACTGTCTTTACAGCATTAGGCTATAGAACTTAACCTGACATAGTGAATCTCTAACATACTGTCTTTACAGCATTAGGCCATAGAACTTTAACCTGACATAGTAAATCTCTTATAGTTCACTGTCTTCACAGCATTAGGCCATAGAACTTTAGCCTGACGTAGTGAATCTCTTACAGTTCACTGCTGCTAGACTACAGGACATTTACCTGAACACAGTGAATCTCTAACGGTTTACTGCCCCTAATCAGCATTAGGCTGTGAGACTTTAACCTGGACAAAGTGACAGAAAATCCTATCAAATCTTGTGCATCCATTTTTTTTTTTTCAAAACACCGTAAACAGGAACGTCCCCTGACTGATGCGTGACACAGCCGTTCTCTCTTCTCTCTCTCTCTCTCTCTCTCTCTCTCTCTCTCTCTCTCTCTCTCTCTCTCTCTCTCTCTCTCTCTCTCTCTCTTCAGAGTTCTAACAGTGATAAGTACTTAGGCCTGTGTTTTTCCACCAAACTTAGTTTCTATACAGCATGTGATGAATTGATGAGCAAAGCTAAAAAGCATTTGTAGCGATTCTGAGAACATTGAATAAACTGGAGAATAATTCACCTAAATTGTTTTTTTTTTTTTAAGCTATTCGATGCCCAGATGCAGCCTATAGTACAGTACGGTTCTGAATATGGGCGTTGGATAAGGCAGTTTCAGAAATAGAAAAGGTCTTAAAAAGTTCGTAGGTGTAGATATAAGAACACCGAATGATTTCTGGTATGGCGATTTGGGTAGATACCCTATATAATTAAGTTCCTATATACGTTACATTAGCTTAATAAAATTGACTCGTATGGGGGAATGCAGATTACTGTATAAGGCATATAAAGTGTTCTGTTTTCTTGACGAAAAGGGAAAGCATACAAATGTTACAAATGTTCGTACAACATTAGACAGACATGGGTTTTTCTTACGTTTGGCATAATCAGGGAGTAGAGTCGGTTTCATCAACATTTATTAAAGAATTAATTAAGAATAGACTGAATAACTGATTGCAAGTGGCCGGCATTGGAAAATCATTCAAACAAGTGAGAGATACGGATTTTATAGAATGTTTAAAAACAGTGATTTAAGTGAGTCTTACGTGTCCATGAATAAAAAATAAATTTGTAAAGAATACACGAACTAAATCTACATTTGCGGTTTCATCCTTATCACACATTTTTCAAGGTATACAAGAACAACTGAGTATGTGTCCACTATATTTATCTGCAGGGTGGGATGACATAGTATGTCCAGCTCATAGTGATTTAAGAAAAGAACTAATCCCAAGAAAGTACCACATGGATCCCTGTATGTTCACGTTATGCCTTTTACTTTCATCAACTAACGTTACAACGTAGCGAAACTTGTCATTATACTTGTATCAAATCTTTGCAAGACGTGCCGTCATCATTAGCTAGGTGTTCGACCTGTCATTTTGCATTGTTCCTGTAGATATGTATTTACACTGTATATGATTACTGTTTATAGATGTATTGTGATTGGATTGAGGCCCCATCAGAATGGACCGATGGCCTTCTGATTAAAAGAATCAATCAATCAATCAATCAATCAATCAATCAATCATCAATCAATCAATCAATCAATCAATCAATCCATCCATCCATCCATCCATCAATCAATCAATTAATTATTTAATTAACTCTCTCTCTCTCTCTGTCTCTCTCTGTCTCTCTGTCTCTGTCTCTGTCTCTCTCTCTCTCTCTCTCTCTCTCTCTCTCTCTCTCTCAACAACGCATCATGGCAGAATGTCAACACACCAGAAACTGAGACAGCAAGTTTTACCACCACATGTGTGATGCCAATGAACAGCGGTATTCATGAATGCGGCACAGGATCCGGCAGTGAACATACTGTGTTATTGCATACATGAATAATGATCCGGCGGCCGTGTCTTCTGCATAATTCTGGTCCATCGAATCGTTAGCAGAAACAACATTAAACGAACGTCACTTGCTTTAAAGCTGCATTATGTTTCTTGTTTGGGTCTTGATTGTTGCATTTTGAATCGCAGTTCGTAATATTGAATTCAAACATGTTTTTCTCTTATTGACTGTTATTGATTTTCAAACATCCGGGGAAAACTTGTGTTACCAAACGAACGGAACAAATAAATAACAATACAAAAAAAACAACGCGTTTCGACTTATTAGGTCTTCTACAGACAAGACAAAACAAACATGACAAAAAAAGGAGGGAAAAAAAACAACAACAACAACGGAAGAAGTAGTTGTAGTAAGCAGAATCTCTACAGATGTTGAGCAGGAAGAGCGAAGAGAGTTATCTTCTCTTGATAGGAGGAAAATAATTTTGAGAGAATGCAAGAGTTCAGGAATGAAATCAATGACTACATGTACTTGAAATTTCAAACAACAACAACAACAACAACAACAGCAACAACAAACAAAACTAGGAGAGGGGGAGGAAGGTGAATTGCATAGAAGTGGAATGGGAGGTGATTGGGCGGAAGGAGGAGTCAATAGGCTTAAAAGGGGACTAAAAAAAAAGTGAATGCCTTGGTAACTCTGTTCAGAGAATGAAAAGTAAATGTTACTCGGAATGGATCAATAAATCTAAACTGGTCGAAGAAAACGCTGAAATAACAAAAAAAGTTAAATGAATTAAAAACTAACAAAAAATGTCTTGAACATAGTAGCGAAGTACAAAATCATCTAGGAAAGAAACAAGCAAATAAGTTAACGAATAATGAATGAATTACTAATCAAATGGGAATTAAAATAACGATGATAATGGTATGAAAAACAGGAATAGATACTGATATCAATGACTGCAACGATAATAGTAAAACAAGAAGTAAATGAGTAAAATAATAAGAAATTTAGATGTTGTAACTAAATGTGAGACGAAAGTTTAAAAAAAAGTGTGTACATAACTCAATAGTTATATGAATCAATAATTGATTATGTATTGTAGAAAAGAGAAAAAGGGTATGAAAAGGGGACGGGGGATAGGAGGGGAAGCGCAGAGGTTACATTTTATTGAATCTGAACATTTAATATAAAAAGAAGAGTTCAGAGACAGGTTATGGTGGCAGAGGAGTGTGTGTGTGTGTGTGTGTGTGTGTGTGTGTGTGTGTGTGTGCGTGCGTGCGTGCGTGCGTGCGTGTGTGTGTGTGTGTGTGTGTGTGTGTGTGTGTGTGTGTGTGTGTGTGTGAGAGAGAGAGAGAGAGAGAGAGAGAGAGAGAGAGAGAGAGAGAGAGAGAGAGAGAGAGAGAGAGAGAGAGAGAGTGTTTGCGCGCTTTTGGCGCGCGTGTGCTGCAGGAATGGGAGAGACAGACATTGGGGAAGGATGTTGATGCTGGGTGTCTTTGACCACCAACTAGCAGTAAGTTCCTTCTCATGCTGCAGCTGCTGTTACTAATTCTACTGTTGCTTCTGCTGCTGATTGCAACTGCTACTATTACATTACTTCTTCCACTGCTGCTGCTTGTGCTGCTAAAGTGATGACTACTATAACACCACTACTACCACTGCTGCCTCGTCTGCCGTCTCCAGTCCTACTACCACCTACTGCGTCATCAGTCCTACCTCCCTGGCAACGACAAGACGAATATGACATCATTCATGGACCATCAAGGACTCTCCAAACAATGACGTACCTCACAAACTTTAATGGTGAGCCGGTCGGACACGTGGCCGGTGGGTCCAGACCGCGAGTTAAGTACCAGCAGTAAACACAGTGCGACCGCCAGGGAGAACGCTCCCGTTCACAGTGGGAGCATGCGCTTCATGCAGCGTGGGCTTTTTGTGAGCGTGTGGCGTCACAAAGGGATTCTTCTTGCTTACACACATCCTTGGGTTCGCTGGGACTGGGTGGTATTAAAAAGATGGCGTGTGGAGCTAGGGTCGAGCTCACGCGTGGTTTTTGCATGCTGCAAACGTGGTGGGGAGGGGTGGGTGGGTGGGGATTCGCTTCAAATCTAGAATGGCAGACGTGCTTTCCTTTATCGTTGGAGAGAGAAGACAACTCGGCTGCCTCCACCCTGCAATCACAATTTTTTTTATTGATGAAGTTTTGGTTATTGTTGTTATTGTTGTTGTTGTTGTTCGTGTTGTTCTTGTTCATGCTGTTATTGTTTAAATAAGTGTTTATTTAATTAAAGTTAGGATTGAGTTAGAATTATGATCAGGGTAAAGGTTAGGACAAGGGTTTGTTGTTGTTGTTGTTGTTTGAATTGTTGTTTTATGTTTCATATAGTTAAAGTTAGTACAGAGTTAGGATTCTGGTTGGGGTAAAGGTTAGGATGAGGATGAGAGTCAGATTAGGGTTAGGGACCAGAATTAGCGTCAGTGAGTTTCCCGGTTTTCTTATGTAACAGTTCCCACATCTAACACATAGTCACGCTGCCAAAACAAACAAACAAACAAACAAGCAAGCAAAACAAACACGGTTGTTCGGATTCCAGATGTCTATGGTTCGGACGCTGCGTATTGTAAAACAAACAAATAAAAAAAGTGCGGGGGGGTGGGGGTGGGGGGGGGGGGGGGGTGGGTGGGGGGGTGGGGGTGGGGGCGGGGGGGGGGGGGGGGGGGGGAATCAACTTCCCTGGTAATATCCGACCCTGTATACGAATACAAGATAGTGACAGCAGTTCTCGAACAGAACATCTCCAGCTTTCGAGAAGAAAATGTATGTGTTTACGTAATACATACGTACATATGTATGTATGTATGTATGTATGTATGTATGTATGTATGTATGTATGTATGTATGTATGCCTGTTCGTTGTCTATCTGCCTGTGTGTCTGTGCATCTGTCTGTCTGTATGTACGTATACATGTCTGTCTGTCTGTAGGTATGCACAAATGTCTGTCTGTCTGTCTGTGTATGTATGTATGCGTGCATACACGCACGCATGAGGATAGATAGATACACACACACACACACACACACACACACACACACATATATATATATATATATATATATATATATATATATATATATATATATATATATATAGTTATACAGATAAATAGATAGATATATAGATAGATAATAACTAGCTAGGTAGGTAGGTAGGTAGGTACGTACGTACGTACGTACGTACGTATGTTTGTATACAGTGACTTTTCTCACAGTGATTCATTAGATTAGTTATGTTGCTTGTATTGTATTCATTCCATTGCATTGTACTGCATGGCATTACGTTGTTTTGTGTTGTACCAATTCTAAGGCATTGCGCCAAACTGCACTGTATCGTTTGTTATCGCATCGTATTGAATTGCATTGTGTATGTCCGCGCTGGATTGTTGTGTATTATATAGACTGCACTGCATGTACTGCATTGCACTCTACTGTGTTGTATTACACTGGATCGAAATTATTGCACTCTCTTGTATTCTACTATACCGTATGTGTGTTGTATTTCGTTGTTGTGAAAATGTGGTGTTTTGCATTTTACTGCATCATATCTTATCTATTGATCTCTACTGCATAATCTGGTGTTGTACTGCATTATACTACGCTGTACTGTGAGGTAGTGTACAGCATTGAATTGAATTGTCTTACATGTGTACTGCAGTTATTGTGTTGCACAGCACTGCACTGTACCGTACTGTATTCAATTGTATATTGTTCTGTACTGTACTGTATTGTGTTGCACGACACGGCATGGTATTGTATTGTACTGCATTGTAGTGTATTGTGTGTTACTGTATTATACGGTACAGTAGTGTATTGCACAGTACAGTATTGTACTGTACTGTAGTGTATTGCATGGTACTGTATTGTACTGTAGTGTATTGCATGTCAAGGTATTGTACTGTACTGTAGTGTATTGCATGGTACTGTATTGTACTGTGCTGTTGTGTATTGCATGTCAAGGTATTGTACTGTACTGTAGTGTATTGCATGGTACTGTATTGCACTGTACTGTAGTGTATTGCATGTCAAGGTATTGTACTGTACAGTAGTGTATTGCATGGTACTGTATTGTATTGTACTGTAGTGTATTGCATGTCAAGGTATTGTACTGTACAGTAGTGTATTGCATGGTACTGTATTGTATTGTACTGTACAGTAGTGTATTGCATGGTACTGTATTGTATTGTACTGTACAGTAGTGTATTGCATGGTACTGTATTGTATTGTACGGTACTGTAGTGTATTGTATGTCATGGTATTGTACAGCACTGTAGTGTATTGCATGGTACTGTATTGTACTGTACAGTAGTGCATTGCATGGTACTGTATTGCATTGTACAGTAGTGTATTGCATGGTACTGTATATTGTACAGTACAGTAGTGTAATGTATGGTACTGTATTGTACTGTACTGTAGTGTATTGTATGTCAAGGTATTGTACTGTACTGTAGTGTATTGCATGTCAAGGTATTGTAATGTACTGCAGTGTATTGTATGGTACTGTATTCACTGTACAGTAGTGCATTGCATGGTACTGTATTGTACAGTACAGTAGTGTATTGTATACTACTGTATTGTACTGTACTGTAGTGTATTGTATGTCAAGGTATTGTACTGTACTGTAGTGTATTGCATGTCAAGGTATTGTACTGTACTGTAGTGTATTGCATGGTACTGTATTGTACTGTGCTGTTGTGTATTGCATGTCAAGGTATTGTACTGTGCTGTTGTGTATTGCATGTCAAGGTATTGTACTGTGCTGCAGTGTATCGCATGCATGGTACTGTATGGTACTGTACAGTAGTGTATTGCATGGTACTGTATTGTACTTTACTGTAGTGTATTGCATGGTACTGTATTGTACTGTACTGTAGTGTATTGTATGTCAAGGTATTGTACTGTACAGTAGTGTATTGCATGGTACTGTATTGTACTGTACAGTAGTGTATTGCATGGTTCTGTATTGTACAGTACTGTAGTGTATTGCATGGTACTGTATTGCACTGTACAGTAGTGTATTGCATGGTACTGTATTGTACAGTACAGTAGTGTATTGCATGGTACTTATTTTGCTGAACTGTAGTGTGTTGTATGTCAAGGTATTGTACTGTACTGTAGTGTATTGCATGGTACTGTATTGTGCTGTACTGTAGTGTGTTGTATGGTACTGTATTGTACTGTACTGTAGTGTATTGCATGTTTAGGTATTGTACTGTACTGTAGTGTATTGCATGGTACTGTATTGTACTGTGCTGTGTTGTGTATTGCATGTCAAGGTATTGTACTGTAATGTAGTGTATTGCATGATACTGTATTGTACTGTGCTGTTGTGTTGCATGTCAAGGTATTGTACTGTACTGTAGTGTATTGTATGTCAAGGTATTGTACTGTACTGTAGTGTATTGCATGGTACTGTATTGTACTGTACAGTAGTGTATTGCATGGTACTGTATTGTACTGTACTGTAGTGTAATGCATGTCAAGGTATTGTACTGTACAGTAGTGTATTGCATGGTACTGTATTGTACTGTGCTGTTGTGTATTGCATGTCAAGGTATTGTACTGTACAGTAGTGTATTGCATGGTACTGTATTGTACTGTACAGTAGTGTATTGCATGGTACTGTATTGTACTGTACTGTAGTGTATTGCATGGTATTGTATTGTACTGTAAGTAGTGTATTGCATGGTACTGTATTGTACTGTACTGTAGTGTATTGTATGTGAAGGTATTGTACTGTACAGTAGTGTATTGCATGGTACTGTATTGTACTGTACTGTAGTGTATTGCATGTGACGGTATTGTACTGTACAGTACTGTATTGCATGGTACTGTATTGCACTGTACTGTAGTGTATTGCATGTGACGGTATTGTACTGTACAGTAGTGTATTGCATGGTACTGTATTGTACTGTACTGTAGTGTATTGCATGTGACGGTATTGTACTGTACAGTAGTGTATTGCATGGTACTGTATTGTACTGTAGTGTATTGCATGTGACGGTATTGTACTGTACAGTAGTGTATTGCATGGTACTGTATTGTACTGTACTGTAGTGTATTGCATGTGACGGTATTGTACTGTACTGTACTGTATTGCATGGTACTGTATTGCACTGTACTGTAGTGTATTGCATGTGACGGTATTGTACTGTACGGTAGTGTATTGCATGGTAGTGTATTGCATGTGACGGTATTGTACTGTACGGTAGTGTATTGCATGGTACTGTATTGTACTGTACTGTAGTGTATTGCATGTGACGGTATTGTACTGTACAGTAGTGTATTGCATGATACTGTATTGTACTGTGCTGTTGTGTATTGCATGGTACTGTATTGTACTGTACTGTAATGCATTGTATGTCACGGTATTGTATTGTACTGAAGTGTTTTGCATGTCACAATATTGTACAGTACTGTAGTGTATTGCATGGTATTATATTGCACTTTATTGCAGTGTATTGCATGTCACGATAGTTTACTGTACTGTAGTGTATGCATGGTATTATATTGTACTGTACTGTAGTGTATTGTATGTCACGGTATCGTACTATACTGTCGTATATTGCATAGTACTATATGAACTGTACTGTAGTGTGTTGCATGGTACTGTATTGTACTGTACTGTAGTGTGTTGCATGATAGTGTATTGTACTGTACTGTAGTGTGTTGCATGGTACTGTATTGTACAGTACTGTAGTGTGCTGCATTGTATTGTATTGTACTGTACTGTAGTGTATTGCATGATAGTGTATTGTACTGTAGTGTATTGCATGATACTGTATTGTACTGTACTGTAATGCGTTGCATGGTACTGTATTGCACTGTACTGTAGTGTATTGCATGGTACTTATCTTTACTGTACTGTAGTGTATTGTATGGTTCTGTGTTGTACGGTACTGTAGTGGATTATATTGCAATGTATTGTACTGTATTGTAGTGGATTGTATGATACTGTAGCTTGTACTGTACTGCTCTGTTTTGTAAGGTACGGTATCGTACTGTAGTGTAGTGTGTTGCATGGCGCTGTATTGTACAGTACTGTAGTGTGTTGCATGGTACTGTATTGTACTGTACTGTAGTGTATTGCATGGTACTGTATTGTACAGTACTTTAATGTAATGTAATGTAATGTAATGTAATGTATGTAATGTAATGTAATGCAATGTAATGTAATGTAATGTAATGTAAAAGGATATTTATAGGGTCTCTTTACCTCGTGAGAGCCCAAAGCGCATACTACAGAAAAAACATGATAAAATGATAATTCTAATTCACACACACACACACACACACACACACACACACACACACACACATACACACACACACACACACACACACACACACACACACACACACACACACACACACACACACACACACACACACACACACACACACACACACACACACACTCACACACACACACACACACACACACACACACACACACACACACACACACACACACACACACACACACACACACACACACACACACACACACACACACACACACACACACACACACACACACACACACACACACACACACACACACACACACACACACACCGCCGACAAAAAAAAATCATACAGACAGACAGACGAGCGCGTTCAACATCTGTAGTGTATTGCATGGTGCTGTATTGTACTGTACTGTAGTGTATTGCATGGTGCTGTATTGTACAGTACTGTAGTGCATTGCATGGTACTGTATTGTACTGTGCTGTAGTGTATTGCATAGTACTGTATTGTACTGTACTTAGTGTATTGCATGGCGCTGTATTGTACAGCACTGTAGTGTATTGCATGGTACTGTATTGTACTGTACTGTAGTGTATTGCATGGTACTGTATTGTACAGAACTGTAGTGTATTGCATGGTGCTGTATTGTACTGTACTGTAGTGTATTGCATGATACTGTATTGTACTGTACTGTTGTGTATTGCATGGTACTGTATTGTACTGTACTGTAGTGGATTATATTGTGATGTATTGTACTGTATTGTATATGATACTGTAGCTTGTACTGTACTGCTCTGTTTCGTAAGCTACGGCATTGTACTGTAGTGTCGTGTGTTGTATGGTACGGTATCGTCCGACACTTTAGTGTAATGCATTGTTCTGTGTTGTTACGTACTGTGCTGTATTGTATTGTATCATTCTGCACTGTACTCTATACTGTATTGTATCGCACTATGTTATACTCTACTCTGCTGTACTTTATTGTATTATTCTGCACTGTGCTTTACACTATCGTGTTGCACCGTGTTGTACTCTACTGTATTGCATTCTATTCTTCTGTATTGTATTCTACTACATTGTGTCCCACCTTACAGTGTTCTACTTTACTGTGTTGCTTTGTTTTGTATTGTACCGTACTGTACTATACTATACTGTACTGTACTGTACTGTACTGTACTATACTATGCTGCACTGTACTGCAGTGCACTGCACTGCACTGCAGTGCACTGCACTGCACTACACTGCGCTACACTGGACTATATTGCACAGTATAAGTCTACAGTCACGACACACCACTCGCGATAAGACATTCGTGTTGCTGCCCACGGAGAAAGAGCATCTCCATGGCACGTCACAACCCATAATTCTTTGTTCTGCCTTCACATGTTTTCTGTTGACTTGTCCCCGTGCATATTCCTACAGGAGTTTGCCATTGAACCCCACACCTTGTGGCGTGGGTTCCTTACCGTGTGCTACGTGCAGATTTCACGTGAGACCTCAGTATATCGTTTCATCCGAAAGATTAGCTGTTAGACCACGAACGGACGAGAGAGAGAGAGAGAGAGAGAGAGAGAGAGAGAGAGAGAGAGAGAGAGAGAGAGAGAGAGAGAGAGAGAGAGAGAGAGAGAAGAGAGAGAGAGAGAGAGAGAGAGAGAGAGAGAGAGAGAGAGAGAGAGAGAGAGAGGAGAGAGGAGAGAGAGCACTTGCGGGAGAGAGAGAGAGAGAGAGAGAGAGAGAGAGAGAGAGACGAGACGGACATTGTAAATATCAGAACCCCACCAGCATCTTTTTTTCAACCCGTATTCTCCAGTAATGCTAAATGAACGCCCATATGCACATAATGCATATGGCAACGCCTTTTGTTTCCTTTGGCGAGGGCTGTCGTCGGTTTATTGGCCGTGACTTCTGTTCACCTACCCGACTTCTTCGCTTTGTCGGGCAACTGGCGCACCTGTGTTTGTTATGCTGCCAGCGACACTATGTGAAGGTGTATCACGCTATGCAGTCGGCCATGCAAATAATTCGATGTTGGTTTCTTTAATGGCTTCACAAAGCAGTTAGCATCAGGGTAGGATACGTTCCGTTCGATGCTGCTTTAATTCCTGCGGAGGGAGGGGAAAAAAGGAACAATACGACAGAGTCACGCCTCCTGCTGCCGTTTATTTATTACGCTAGCAACATCTGTTGGGGGTGCATTATTCATTGCTTCAAAATATACGCCTGTTTACGACTTGCCAGCGAGACGATCGTTGTTGTGGACCCCCCTCCCCCTTTCCTCCACCCCTCCATTGCGTGTCCATTATGATTATGTGATGTATGTTATTTGAATTCACAATACAATCGAAAATTTGACACGATCATTTCTGTGGTCTGTGGTATATCGTGTTCTTCTGCTTTTCTTTTCTAACGTGTGGTATATCATCTGAAGCAATGTGCGTGCCCTTGCTGTTCTTGAGTTTCATCGTTTGGCTGAACCATACCCCATTAGTGGCCACGGCTCTGGAAGTGACCGTCCACGCACACGGGGACACAGCAGACCCCGTCTTATTATCTACTGGGGTTCTGTTGCAGACAGGACGAGCTTGCTCTGCCTCCTTAATTTCATATCCAGCTTTTGATCGTTTAAAGGGGTGCTCTGAACAGCGATGTAATAATTCCGGAAGTTTATGAAGAGTCCGTGAACCCTGTTGACGCTTACCTTGAAAAAAAGGACAATTTCTCAATGCAATTTGAATCTTAAAAAAAAAAAAAATGTCTATTCTGACCAGCCGCCGTAATAGTTAGTGTTGCACATTTCTGGCTAGGTCGTGGGTCCAATTCCCATCAGAGCCATTTTTTGTGGATTTTTCTGCCCTGACCATGTCTTAGCCACAGCTGCGTTTGCTATGGCTTCAATAGGGAAGACTGGGATCACACAGTCGAGTTTTTCATCCACCTAGTGGATTCTCTGAAGTGTTACCAAAAGTTTCCGACCAATGCTGCAGGTGTCTGTATCTCACGGGCCTGGTTGAGGTCTGGATATGTTATGAGAGTAAGCGAAGAGAAAAGCCATGCCATGCAGTCTGACCACGATGGAACGTCATAGCATCATATTCACCATCCTCATCGTCATCAATGAGCATATGAATAACTGGCCAAATTCTGTGGCCGCTCATGCTCCGCCCTCATGATGACCTCAGTTTGGGATTTCTTCCGCAAATCTATTACCTTGGTGAGTTCATGTCGAGGTCGCCGGTTTCGGCAAGTTCATGGGGACAGTCATTCGACGGCGCCATCCTGAGAAGTGCGTTCACTCGAGCGGGCTCAATGATTGAGCCATAATTGTCGTCAGCAGGGGTGTAGTTGGTAGTGTCCTGCGCATTGACAAAAACAACAGGCACCACTGAACACTACCGAAGTGACCCAGCAGTAGTGCAGCGTCTCCTCTTGTGGGTTACCTCATGACGACTTGACATTGACTTCTCCCTGTCGATTGCCGATGTGGCGCTGCAGCGGGACATGCTGGGGTGTGGCTGTAGACGGGCGGCCGGAGATAATGTCACTAGCATAGACGATTTTACAGAGAGAGAGAGAGAGAGAGAGAGAGAGAGAGAGAGAGAGAGAGAGAGAGAGGGGGGGGGGGGAATTCTCTATTCTGCGTGTCTGCCCAGCACCCTACCAACTATAGTGACCCTGACCCTATTCCTAACATAATCTAACCATAATCCCCACCCTTTGGAAAGCTTATCGAAAACCTTACTAAAACCGTCCGCTCGTAATAGTTGTAAGACCGACATCCCTTGGCCGTAACATTTACGCTCCTTCATAAATTGCCCCCCTTTTTCTCCAGTGAAATGCCTGAAGGTTCGAGGAACTGATTCTAAGATGTTCAATGCCTTTCTAATGGGATCTGTCGAGTCATGGTTTTCCAGCTTCCTACTATAGTCCATGCACATGACCGTTGTGGTTTGCCACGATTTTGGAGCTTTCGATTTTTTCTTCTTCTTCTTCTTCTTCTTCTTCTTCTTCTTCTTCTTCTTTTTTCTTTTTTTTTTCTCCCTTAACTGTAGGGAATCAGTCTTTGATACACCATCGTTGAAGACAGGGCCGCAGATGATTTTTTATCCATGAAACGAAAGTCAATTCGGGTCACTTATAAAGCAAATGGTTCTGTTCAAAATTTGGAACTTAGTGGCTCCCTTTGCTGTCGATGAATATCCATATTTTAACCCCCTTTTTTTTTCATCCTCAATTCCCCCTTCATCCCTTCTTCCCACTCCACCCCCCTCCACCCCACCCCCCTTTTAACCCCGCCCTCTGTGACTGAATTAATTGAGGACTCCGCGTTCACTCTCACTTGTCCCCCCAACCCCCTTCCCGATAAAGGATTAATGTCTATTTCCGCTGGGTTTTTTTTGTTTCTTTGTTTGTCGTTATCTTGCCTGAAGACGACTGAGGCTCGTTGTTTCTGTTCGTAATGTTCTTCTGGTAGATCAGTACTTCAACGTTTGTTTTCATGTGTATGTGTAGAGAGAGAGAGAGAGAGAGAGAGAGAGAGAGAGAGAGAGAGAGAATATGTTGCTTATAGCCCAGCTGACCGCAAAGGGCCAAATATGGTCTGTTTCCTCATCATCAGGTCAACTCTACATATATATTATTAAAAACAAAAAAATACACACGCAACTTAACGTCACAAATTTTTTTTCATAAAAGGATCAAATTGCTTTAACTTTAATGTTTTTTTTTTTTCCGTATGCGGACAGACAGACAGATAAATAGATCGCTAGATATGTGCGTGTAAAGACATACTGTACAGTCTGGTATTTAAAACAATCTATCTGTTAGAAATGTGCAGCAAACAGGACTCACAAACGTCACTTGTTCGTGTTCACTCCGAGTACTCACACAACGGCACCATGGCAACTGTTTCTTTTTTTTTTTGTTGTTTTTTTTTTTTTTGTTTTTTTTTTTTTTTTGGTCGGATCATGAGTGTACCAACGCCCATTATTAGTAGAAATATCGTTCGGCCTTTTGTTATCCAATTGATAACATTTCTGCCTAGTATTATTACCAGTATGACTCGCAAATTAACTCTTTCTCTACCGATAACTATCCACCCCTGTTTTCTATAGACGCACACACAATGTCAGGCTTGTCCCCGTAAACATGGAAGCCATTAGTGTCAAACTTCACCCCTTACACCCCCTTACTCTCGAACCCAAACGCCAAAATCCACAGCCACGATTTCACGTTGCGCCACCCTGCTAACAAGACAGCACTTCTCTGGTCGCCCCCGGCCCTTTGCCTGGGAAGGAGGAAGATGTGGTGGGGGTGAAGAATGAGTTAATCCCACGCACTGACTGCTTCACACGTGCGCGCGCCCACAACGTAGGTTGACGGGTTTGTCGTGGGGACAATTTACTTCGACGGGAGAGGCCGACACATGCCCTTAGTTCAACTCTCAAGGCGTGTGTCTCGATGGGGCCGCGCAGGTTTGGGTGTTTCTTGTTGTCGATGGATTTTCTTTTCTTTTTTTTTTTTTTTTTTTTTTTTTGGGGGGGGGGGGGGGGGGGGGGTGGTGGAGGTGTGTGTGTGTGTGTGGGGGGGGGGGGGGGGGGGGGGGGGGGGGGGGGGGAGGGGGTCCCCATACCTTCTTTTAAAACGTTATTTCATGTTTTGTAAATTCCTGTAAAAATCTATATGCGCTGTCTGTCTGTCTGTCTGTCTGTCATATACATTCACACTTATCTATCTGTCTACCTATCTATCTATCTATCTATATATGTGTGTGTGTGTGTGTGTGTGTGTGTGTGTGTGTGTGTGTGTGCGCGCGCACGCGCGCGCGCGCGCGCGTGTGTGTGTGTGTGTGTGTGTGTGTAATATACGTTTCAATGACAGAAGAATTGTTGAAATGCACTTTTCACTTGCTAGCTACTTGTTCAGCGTTTTATTAATTTGTCAGCCCGTTGGTAATGCGATCTTTTAGGAGATCAAAACAAAACAAAACAACACACAAAACATCAACAACAACAACAACAAACAACAACAACAACAACACAAACAACACACACACACACACACACACACACACACACACACACACACACACACACACACAGAGAGAAAACAAACTTCTGCACAATTCGTAGCCATTGTCAGCACTGATAACATGACTGAACTTGCTTGGATGACTAAACTGTACAACTGACTACATTGACTTCTGACCCTTTCAAAGCTCTCTTGAATTCTTCAATGGATCCTTAAGCACAAGATCAAAGAATTCCAACATGTTTATAACTCTTTTCGTAATCATCTTAAATAACAAACAGTACGGTAACTCTTGCTCCCATGATGGAATGAATACACGCCCATAATTCCAAACGAATGCTGGTTATGACTGCGATTCGGCCCCGCCTCAGCCCCGGCACCGGCAATCCACAGGGCAGTCAGTGTCAAGTCGTCAAGAGGCAACCCACCGGAGGAGACACTGCACTGCTGCCGAGTCACTTCGGTGGTGTTCAGTGGCACCTGTTCTGATCTAACATACGCAGGACACCACCTACTAAGCCTCCTACTGACGACAACAATTGCATAGTCGGAGAGCCGGCGTGAGTGAGCTCTCCCTCCAGAGGGCGCCACCACGTCCGTCCCAACGACAGCCCCCATGGACTCGCCGATACCGGTGACCCCGACGGAACCAAACCAAGGCCACAGACGTGGAGAGGACATCGAAATTGAGGTCACCATGAGAACAGGGCATGAAGGGCCACAGAATTTGAGACTTTTTTTTTTTTTTTTTTTTTTTTTTTTTTTTGTATGCTGATCAATGAGAATGAGGATGTAGACGATGCTACGGATTTCCTTTTCGGTCTGAGACTACATGACAGGGCTGTACTCTACTACCTTCCTTTCATAATATATCCCCCCGGCGTCAACCAGGCCCGAGAGATACAGACACCTGCAGTGTTGGTCAGGAAATTTGAGCAACACTCTCAGAAACGCATCCATTAAGTGGATGAAACTCGACTGTGTGGTCCCAGTCTTCCCAACTGAGTCCGCAGCAAACTCAACTGTGGGTAGAAGCCGGTCGGGGCAGAAAAACGACCTCCCAGCCGGGATTCCGCGACGCTAACCACTTCGCCAAGGCGGCTGGTCATTTGTGTGTTGTCATTTGTTTGTTATGTATCCTCTGTGTTGTTTGTTCTGTATCCTCTGTGTTGTCATTTGTTCTGTGGGCTCTGTGTTGTTATTTTGTTTGTTCTGTATTCTCTGTCTTGTCATTTGTGTGTTCTGTATCCTATGTGGTGTTTGTTCTGTATTCTCTGTGTTGTCATTTGTTTGTTCTGTATCCTCTGTGTTGTCATTTGCGTGTTCTGCATCCTCTGTGTTGTTTGTTCTGTATTCTCTATGTTGTCATTTATTTGTGTTCTGTATCCTCTGTGTTGTCATTTGTTTGTTCTGTATCCTCTGTGTTGTCATTTGCGTGTTCTGTATCCTCTGTGTTGTTTGTTCTGTATTCTCTATGTTGTCATTTATTTGTTCTGTATCCTCTGTGTTGTCATTTGTTTGTTCTGTATCCTCTGTGTTCTTTGTTTGTACTGTGTCCTCTGTGTTGTCATTTGTGTGTTCTGTATCCTCTGTGTGTTGTTTGTTCTGTATCCTCTGTGTTGTTTGTTCTGTATCCTCTGTGTTGTCATTTGTGTGGTCTGTATCCTCTGTGTTATTTGTTCTGTATCATCTGTGTTGTTTGTTCTGTATCCTCTGTGTTGTTTATTCTGTGTGTTCTGTGTTGTCATTTGTTTGTCCTGTGTGCTCTGTGTTGTCATTTGGTTGTTCTGTATCCTCTGTGTTGTCATTTCTTTGTTCTATATTCTCTGTGTTGACATTTGTTTGTTCTGTATCCTCTGTGTTGTCATTTGGTTGTTCTGTATTCTCTGTGTTGTGATTTTGGTTGTTCTGTATCCTCTGGGTTGATTGTTCTGTATCCTCTGTGTTGTCATTTGTTCTGTATCCACTGTGTTGTCATTTGTTCTGTATCCACTGTATTGTTTGTTCTGTCTCCTCTGTGTTGTAATTTGTTCTGTATGCTCTGTGTTGTTTGTTCTGTGTCCTCTGTGTTGTCATTTGTTTGTTCTGTATCCTCTGTGTTGTCATTTGTTCTGTATCCTCTGTGTGTTGTCATTTGTTCTGTATCCTCTGTGTTGTCATTTGTTCCGTGTCCTCTGTGTTGTTTTTGTTTGTTCTGTGGGCTCTGTGTTGTCATTTATTTGTTCTGTATCCTCTGTGTTGTCATTTATTTGTTCTGTATCTTCTGTGTTGTCATTTATTTGTTCTGTATCCTATGTGTAGTCATTTCTGTTGGGCGATTCGCTGTCGTAAACAACATTCGTTTGGAAACTTTATTCATTTCTTCATGGGAGCAAAGAGTTCGCTTACTTGCTTTTTTAAATTCTTTACTCGTCACTGTTCCCATACCTCATTAGAAATTTCCCTTGACAACAAAATGACATTTTTGTGCACCTTATTTTCCATACAGTGTGGGTTTGCTCTCATTTTAAACTGTTTAACACCTTTCACTTCCTTGCTTTGGGGATGTCGCTGGATTCTGTTTCTGCATCCTAGGTGGTGAAAATGTCACAGAACTATGGGTGGTATCTTTCCTTTTGATACCGAGGAGCAACACAATCAGCCGGGTCCTACTGATGAGTCGACTCAACAGACGAAAGGCCTCTGGGCAGGCAATGCATATAAGTTCTGTTTCCAAGATGGATTATGACCGTCCCCTATGCTGGTTATCAAGAATTTGACATTTATATTTTAACTCTCTCTTTTTTTTTCCATTTTTTTTCTATTATCCTCTCCCATCTCTCCGTTACACACACATACATATATCTATCTATCTTA
>JADBJO010000071.1:365000-372500 GCA_016801955.1 Conus betulinus
AAATAGGGAGAAAAAAAATGATAAAAATGGACATATTTGAGAAGAAAAAAGAAACATTGCCTTTCTACGGGAATCGAGGCATTTGCGAAGCTAGTTTTAAGACAACATAAAAGAAGGCAAAGACAATGGCCATGACAACGCATGAAAAGCAGTAAGAGGAAATGAACAAGATATGTTTGATGTACAACGGAAGGCAGTGAATGTCAATACATGGAACAGGTATCCATGTTTGTGGTGTATTCAAAATCACTGATTGATCTGACCTGAAAAAGCTCAGTTGACTGTCTGATCTCCTTTTAACATTTGTTTTGAAAACACATTGAACATATAAACAGACTCGATATTTTTAGTGTATGGAAGCATCAGTTAAAAGAAAACAACAAAACCTATCCATCCACAGCAATTAAGAATAACGGAAAGTTATGCAATTTGTAATATATTTAGAAAGGTGACAAGTTTATGCAACTTGTTTTTGAAATACAAATTTGAAAAGAACACTAGGGAATTGGGAAAGTGTATGAAACAGTTACTTGTTTGGGCAGTGTCTGGTGTCAGTATTTATAAGTATTTCACTGGTGATTTTTTTTTTCTGGCATAATGTGTCCTGGACTTGGGCACTCCAAGGGGGAGGATTTTCACATACCAGACAGAAGTGTTGGAGGTTGGGGATAGCAGCTAACGTAAAGAAACTAAGGTATATTCACAAAGGGGTGTGGGCAGCCACCCACAGGTCAGTTTGGAGGTGCAACTGTACCGATCCTCACCTCCACATAATGAACTTGCCCTTTGAGACTCCCCACACCTACCTAAACACTATGTATTTACCTATTGAGATCTAACCTCCTACCCCTACCTCTATATCCTTTACTTTCCTGTTGAGACTCCGACGCCTACTTGATACACTAACTTACGTGTTGAGGCTCCAGTCTCAGCTTCGATTCGACTTGGTTACTTATTTAGATTCCCCATCTCTCCGTCTGCTTTCTTATCAATACTCCCCACACCTTCTTCTACACCTGCTGGGACTCTCCCACCTCTGCCTTTGTACAGCTGACTCATCCATTGAGGCTCACCGCCCTAGCTCAGCTCAGTGAATTATTGCCCCCCCCCCCCCCCCCCCCCCCCCTCCCTCCTCGAACTCTACAAAATGTACTAACCTGTTGTGACTTTCCACCCTTATCTTCACACAGCGTACTGGCTTACTTAGACAGACTGCTTCTACTTTTGTGCAATATCCTGACATATTAAGACTTTAAGACTTGTTTATCCTCACCTCAGTACACGTTATGTACCTGTTATGATTCTTCACCCCTGTGTGTAACATATTACTCACCTAATGAGACTCCTCACACCTTACCTCCATACTGATTACTTATCTTTAGGCTCCCCAACCTGCCTACTGAGACTCCCCCCCCCCCCTCCCCTGTAACCTTACCTCAACAGATATTCTTACCTGTTGAGACTCCTCCACCTATGATTATACGATTTACCCGCCTATTGAGAATTCCCACCCCACCTCTGCTCGTTTTATTGCCATTTGAGGCTTCTGTCACAATCTCAGTACCACGTTCCTACCTACTGAGATTACCTGATCTTTCCTCAAACCTTTGTTCTTTCCTGTTGAGACTCCCATCTCTTCCTCAGTATAATTTAGTTACCTGTTTATATTTCTTACCTTTACCTCTATATAATTATTTACCTTAATAACCCCCACCACCCCCCCCCCCCACCCACACACACACACACACATCTGTACAATTTACTCACCTGTTGAGGCTTCCACCCCTGCCTCTGTACAATTTTTTTGCTATTTGAGACTCCCCTTCATTACCTCGGCACTATTTACTTACTTGTTGAAATTCTATACTCCCACCTTTTAATTAGAAAATTTACTTACCTATGTTGATCCCCTCCACCTACCACTGCTGTGCAATTTACTTGTCAGCTGAGACTCCTTAAATACTACTTCTACTTAATACTAACTTTTAGAATCTCCAGTTTTGACCTCTATACAATGTACTCAGCTGTTGAGACACCCCCATGCGTTCTTGTATCCTATTTGCTTACCTATAGAGACTCCCTATCCCTATCTCTACACTGTTTGCGTACCTGTTTAGACTCACCACTCCTACCTATACAATTCGCTTTCTATTTTGACTCCCCACCCATACCTCCACTGAATGTACTTATATGCTGAGAACTCCACACATCTCCACACAGTGCTTACCCATCTAGACTCTCCACCTTATGCCTGAATACATTTTACTTACCTACTGAGACTCCCCACCCCATGCCTATATACATTTATTTACCTATTGAAGATTATCCACACCTTACCTATGTACATTTTACCATTGAGCCCTTCAACCCCAACCTCTATACAATTTACTCACTGAAATCGCCCCGTACCTACCTCTTTACATCTTGTTCATGGAAACTCCCCAACCATATTTCTTTCTAGTTTGCTTACTCATTGTGACTTCCACACCCCCACTACTGTATTTTTCATCCATTGAGACCTGCCACCTTTGTCTCTGTACAGTTTAGTAATCGTTGAGATCCTCCAATCCAGCCGTTATACATTTCATCTATTGAGGCTTCCCACCCCCTACTACTATACAGCTTAGCCACGGACACACCCCACCCCGACCTTAACTCTGCACAAGTTGCTTGAGGATTGAGACTCCCCACCCATTCCTTCATACATTGACCCCCTGGAGAATCACAACGCTTTGTCCAGCTTACTCACCCATTGAGACTACACACCTGAACATCTTTACCTTTTACGCATTGTTACTCACCTGTTTACTAACTAGGACTGCCCCAGGTGTACTTCTTGGCAAATTACTTACATGTTGAGACTGCTCACCCACAGCTGCCTACGTTAAAAAAAAAGAAAACCTACATTTTACCTGGTGAAACTCCCCATCCTTTCCTCTGTTCAATTTACTCACTCATTAAGAAATCCCCATCTTAACCTCTACCCATTCAGGCTCTGATCTAGCACCTGCTTACAATTCTATTACCTACTGAGACTCCGCACAGCTATCTCTAGAATTTACCCATTGTGACTGTCGTCCCTACCGCGATACCAATTGTCAGGCTTCAAACCCATATCATTATACAACTATTTTCATATTCTTCGATCCTACCTGTGAAAGAATTATTCATTAAAAAAAAAAATACCAGTACAGTTAGAGACAGTAGATGTAGAGGGGTAGAAGGTAACGGTTCCTGTAATAATAATCTCAAAGAAGACATTTTCGACCCGAAGATTCTCAGATTCGGAGCTGTGGCAATTTTCTGAGAGTAGATTTCCACGTTCTTTAATGGCATTGGGAAAAGGGAAATTTGTGGTACTGGTAATCTCCCTTGAGGTCTAGGAATGACGTTGCTGATCTACGATCTATTGATAAAAGTAGTTATAGAGTTTGTATTTCCTGCTTTCTTGGAAGTTGTGTAATTAGTCAGAGTGGGTCAAAAGATCGACACTGGCTATTTCACAAAGTCGATGATGAAGCAAGTGAAGGGCGAATCTTGTCTGAGTAATTATCTTCAGTTCTTTAAATTCGTTTGGGGCGATTCTTATACAGATAAGCCTCAGGTTTAGACGTAAACAGAGGCAAACTCCCTCACATGTTATGAGCTTCTTCGTCTCTTCCCGACTTCTTTTTTCCTCTCTTCTCCTTGTCCTCGTTCTGTATTTCTAGGATATGTTATGAACAGTTTTTACAAGCCAGTGTCAAAGTAAATCTACGTTTATCGAAATAAAATGTAGACTAACAAACAAATGCAATAACAAAAGAAGAAAACGCCACAATAACAGAATGGACTTTGGTTGTGCCATTGTAGAAAATTGACGATTGTAAACAAAACACTATTCCACTCCCGTAAACTGTGTACATTCTATACGTACAAAAGTATGGTATATATTTCGATTACTATACTGTGACTTGTACCTCTTGGACATTGACGACAGAGAGAGATTTTTGCGTACTTTTACCCAGCCATGGGTCTTGGAAGACTGAGGAAAACTCGAAAGACTGAGGGAAGGCTTTTGTGGAATGGTGGCAGGGCAAGGGAGATAACCAAGGCTATATACCTTTGGGTACAAGGAAGGAAGGAAAGTGGGTTGGGAAGGGGCAGCGGGAAGAAGGGGTCGGTGTGGGTCGGTAAAGCACAAAAGAGAGAGAGAGAGAGAGAGAGAGAGAGAGAGAGAGAAGAGGGTCTACGTCTCCGTCACTGAGGGACTGGAGTAATACCGATCACAATTGTGGTTCGTCACTCATGCCAAATACTTCAGCTAACGATGAGTCAAACTGTGACGGTGGCCCAGGGGATAACACGCTCGCCCCGAAAGGGAGAAGCTCATAGGTCAGCGGTTTGAGTCCTGCAAGAGTGTTTTTTCCTCCTCTCCGCCACACCGCTGGGACTGATGGGACTGAGAATTTACCGAGTTCTTTTGCAGTACACGCTGTCTGAGCACGTAAAACAACCCACGTCAGCAAGGAAATCTGGTCTAAGTTGATCGAAGACATCTGCCATGGGAGATAACACATTGGCAGACATATGAAGATAAAGTAAAAAGTGGGTGTTGTGCCGTCCGAAACCCTGATTCTACGGGAGCCGTCCGAATGTCATAATACAATGAATATTGCAACGCAGTGCGAAGTATAATACATGTAAAAGGTGAGTGTGGTGTCGGTGTGTGCATGGGTGAGACATGAATGGATTTTCTCTTCTCCACCCCCCCCCCTACCCTTTGTCTCCTCCCTCCCTTCCCCACCGCTCCCCATTACCCACCCTCTCTCTCTCTCTCTCTCTCTCTCTCTCTCTCTCTCTCTCTCTCTCCCATTCTGGTTTTTTTTGTTTTTTTTTTTTTTTTTGTACTCCCCCATTCTCTCTCCTGTTCTCTTTTTCTCTCTTTGTTTGTGTGTCTGTGTGTGTGTGTGTGACCCCGCAAGTAATATTCATGCAAATGACGTACTTTTGAGAAACGAAAATGAAAATGAAACAAAAATCTCTCATAACTTCCAGGCGACAGACACACACGGGAGCACAGCAGAACGCCCAGACAACGACCACGCCGAAGTCGACGAGGGGGACGACAGCTCCAAGTTGACCGCATGGGAAGAAGACAGCAACGAGAAGACCGAGGAGGACCAAGACAGGACCACAAAGGACCCGGGGAACACCAGAGGAGGCGAGGAGAAGAAGAACCAAGGAGATCAGGAGAAGACGGGAGGGGAGAAGGAGAAAAGCAAAGGCGAGCAGGAGAAGAGCGAGGCGGAGAAGAAGAACGAGAAGCCGCCGTTTTCGTACAACGCCCTGATCATGATGGCTATCCGAAGCAGTCCCGAGAAACGCATGACGCTGAGTCAGATCTACGAGTTCATCATGAAGAACTTCCCTTACTACCGCGACAACAAGCAGGGCTGGCAGAACTCCATCCGACACAACCTCAGCCTCAACAAGTGCTTCCTGAAGGTGCCCCGCCACTACGACGACCCTGGTGAGTAGTAACAAATGGCTTTACTGCTACGAACTTTTTGTTTACGCTACGAACAAGTTCGTATCTCCAATTATCACGTCATAGACCTGGCCCCTCAGGCCTACTGGTTCTCCACCTCCCTCAGTCCCTTACCCTGTTCATAGTCCCCCCCCCCCCCCCCCCCCCCCCCCCCCCACCTCCTGTCCCTTTTCTGGTGGTTTTAGGCCTTTAATCGGAGCAATCTGGAATAAGTAAGAATCGAGCAAGCAAGAAATCGATCAAATTAAACCAACTAAAATGGCGTGTTCCAGATGTATTCTTAAAGCAAAATTTAGAAAGAGAGGGGGTTAGTTACCGCCAAGGACATAGACAAACAAAGTACAGGACAAGACACTGTGTGTCTTGTCCTGTACTTTGTCCATGTCCTTGTCGACAATAACCCCCTCTCTATCTAAACTTTGCTTCATTTTCCGCCCTCAGTCACTCTGTTTTGAGACTCTTCTTAAGCAGATGGATTCATTTTGTCTCTTTATTTCTTTTTTTTTTTTTAACCATTAACAAATAAACAACGTAAAAGTGTGACGGAAAAGGTCGATCTTGATATGAAAGGGTACAAAGTTAATGACTTAATTCCTTTCGTTCCTCGTAGCATCACCGTTTCGAAGTATTCCACATTTTATTCTGCTACGGTGTTTTATGGAAACGACGTGATGAAAGGTACCCATCACCCCACCTCCCATCCTCCTCTCTCTCTCTCTCTCTCTCTCTCTCTCTCTCTCTCTCTCTTCTTCTCGAGGGGTGGGGGGTAGGGGTGGGGGGAGGGGTGTGAGAGAGAAAGAGAGAGAGAGAGGGAAGGAGGGGGGGAGAGAGAGAGAGAATGTGCGTGTCTGGATTTGTATGTGTGTGTGTGTGTGTGTGTGTGTGTGTGTGTGTGTGTGTGTGTGTGTGTGTGTGTGTGTGAGAGCGCGAGACACACACAGACACACATAGAAAGACAGACACGCACATTGTCTGTGTGTGTGTGTGTGTGTGTCTGTCTGTTTCTGTTTGAGAGAGAGAGACCCCTACCCCCCACCCCTCGAGAAAGACAGAGAGAGAGAGAGAGAGATAGAGTGTGTGTGTGTGTGTATGTGTGTGTGTGTGTGTGTGTGTGTGTGTGTGTGTGTGTGTGTGTGTGTGTGTGTGTGTGTGTGTGTGTGTGCGTGCGAGAGAGAGAGAGTGTGTGAGAGGCGAGAGAGAGAGAGTGTGTGACAGACAGAGAGAGAGAGAGAGAGAGGAAGTGTATGTGCGTATGTGTATTATGTATTTTCAATAATTTGACTTCCAAGACCTCAGTCCCTCAACGCCGTATAAATTCGTCGGAGTACGTGTTTCGTTCATCCGAAATCCTAGCATACGGTTTGAAATGGCCTCGGAATGTGCTGCTCATGATTCGATTCTGCAGTGCCGAAATCTCCAAACCTCATCGCGTGGTAGTGTCAGTAATTTTGACGGAATTAGCTGAACGTCTTTTGCTTACGGAAGACGTGAAATAGGACAGGGTGTTTTGAACTGCACGTAGCAAATACGTATTACATTCGCTCCGATGATGAAACAACAGCACATAACTTTTGGGTTAATGCTGCTAGCGTTATCCCTTTACGTGGGAGTTTTGTGCCTGAAGACAAAGAAACTGTGTTCGGGTTCACTCAAGGTGTGGTATCTTCGTGCAGGCTGTTCTCTGTCTACACATTCTTGCAATAGTTAAAAATACAGACACAAAATAATATAAGAAGTTTCCTTTCCTGTCCAGGGAAAAACTAACAAGAATCTCGAACAGCAGCAGTTCTGTTTTTCCTGTAGAATCTTCTTTATTGAGCCTGAACGCATTATGCGCGCAGTGTAATTGGGTCTTATTGAAGCAAGCCAGCTTGTGTTCATCATTGAAAAAGGGGCGCTGTTCCACAAAGAATATGAATAGGTAAGCATAGATGCTTTGTTTATGCGCACGTGTATATGTAGAGAGAGAG
>JADBJO010000071.1:375000-380000 GCA_016801955.1 Conus betulinus
GGTGTAGCTGCAAGGAGATATAAAGAAGTTAATATGATAACGTGTATTATATAATAGAGTGCATTCCTTTGGGAGGAAACACTGCAACGATAGCCAAAAATCTGCTTTCAGATAGACAGCAGGCATTTAGATTATTTGCTCCTTGAATGCGCCAGTACTGTTTTCTGCACGATGAACCCAGTATCTCACTTATATATATATATATATATATATATATATATATATATATATATATATATAATTATATACATATACTGGGTTGTGGCAGCCAACCCATGAGATACTGGGTTGTGGCAGTCAACCCCATAGTACACCTACACCTATATCCTTATCCATAATTATGTCAGATATGCTGAGCTGTCGGTGATGATTAAACCACAGCTGCGGATGATATGGAACATTTTTTTTTTTCATATTAGACTACCTGCTGTTCCGTAAATTCCGACCCTAGGTTGAAAACAATGAAAAACAGGGGGAAAAAATCATCATTTTTGTTTGATGTGTTGTCGATGATAATTGAGTTTAGATTTGTAGTTCTAAATGCTCCATACGATTCGCCGTAAAATAGTATATTGAATCTCTCTTCCTATTTTGTTTCACTAATCGATGACTAGCGTTTTTATACAGGGTTCCAAATTTGACGACTGTCCATGTCTTTTACATCCACCCAACCTTCATACCATGTCTGACAGCGCAAGGTTAGGGCACTACAACAGATGATCACTACACGCCCGAGTTACGTGCAACAAAAAAAGTAACAATATGAGAGATAGATAGATAGAAAGAGAGAGAGAGAGAGAGAGAGAGAGAGAGAGAGAGAGAGAGAGAGACAGACAGACAGACAGACAGGACAGACAGACAGACACACACACACACACACACACACACACACACACACATACACACACACACACACACACACACACACACACACACACACACACACACACACAGAGAGAGACACACACAGAGAGAGAGAGAGAGAGAGAGAGAGAGAGAATAGAAATGTCCAACATGGAAATACCAACATGACCACGGAGCTTCGAAGTGACTGTACCTTGGCTGATCTCTGTACAGGCAAGGGCAACTACTGGATCCTTGACCCGTCCTGTGATGACGTCTTCATCGGGGGGACCACCGGCAAGCTTCGTCGTCGTTCATCGTCCGCCTCCCGTCATCGTCTGGCTGCCCTGAAGAGAGCGGCCTTTCCCTACCCGACCTACCCGGCCTTCTACCCCAGTCCGGACCGCCTGGCGGCCTTCCAGCTGGCCCTGTCCTCCTCGGGTTATTCCTTCCCCCACCACCCTCTCCAAGGCTTGGGCGTGGGGCCTGGACTTCATGGACATCCCATGTCCTACGCCGCCGCCGCTGCCGCCGCCGCCGCCGCTGCTTCCTCCCAGCCTCACCATTCCTTTCTGTCCGCTGCCTCCACGGGCGCGGCTCTCAACTTTCCCCAGGGGCATGGTCTGCTGAACTTCTCCATCGACAAACTGCTGGCGTCCTCTGAATCGTCCATGCTGAGAGGCGGGAGTTGTGGGGGTGTCAGGATGGGTGGCGGAGTCAACAGCATGTCGGCTTTGCCTCTGCGTCACCCTTCCCATCTGTCTGCCTGTGTGCCCGCGTCTTCGTCGTCCTCTCCTGCTCTTCCTCCGCTGACGTTCCCTGACCGTGCCTTCCGGGACTCCTCAGGCGTCTCATCATTCGTCCACTCCTCAAATGGCCGCTCACTCTGTCACGACTCAGCTGTCCACGCCTTCGCCTACGGCCCACAACCTGCTGTACTTTACCTCCAAAGCCTCCATGCCCTTGCCTCCCGCGGCGCACGCCCGCGCGCCTCCTGGAGGGACAGGGGCTGTCAGTGTCAGCGACCTGTACAGCCGACTGAGAACAATGTCCTCCTTCACCTCCCTGCCCATGGCCTATGGATCGGCACCTCTGGGCGCCGTAGCGGCGGAGGAACTTCAGAAAGCCAGAGTTGCGGACAGCGTGCAGAGAAAGCGAGTCAGGGGAGGGAACCGCGTTGGGGAGGGGGGAGGATGGGCTGGGGCTAGGGAAGAGCGGGTTGTCGGCATCCTCCCTCCGGTAGGACCTTGATAGGGTCCCCCACAGCTCCTTCACCCCCGTGCTTTCCCACAGCAGAACAGCTTCATGAATCAGAGAGAGAGAGAGAGAGAGAGAGAGAGAGAGAGAGAGAGAGAGAGAGAGAGAGAGAGAGAGAGAGAGAGAGTGAAGATCTTTGTATATAGGGTAAATGCAATAATAATGTATTTAAATTGATACACGGAAAACAAATTCCGTGAGGTCCACGGTTTAATCATTTTTCGTGCGTTGCAAACTCAACGTTATTATCTAGATTTGTATGGCCAGTGGTGTGATCTTTGATAAGATGTTGTCTACTTTCCATAGAGGAAGCGTATGCGCACACACACGTACACACAACACACAACACACGCAAGCACACACGCACACGCACACACGCACACACAGAGAGAGAGAGAGAGAGAGAGAGAGAGAGAGAGAGAGAGATCGACCTGGTGCATCCAATGCTTTGCAATGGAAAGGACACGAGCACAGTTCTAACATACTGTCTCCAACCAAAGCCGTGAATCTTCATAGTGTCATTGTTTTCACTCTCTCGTCAGACATTGACAGCTAGAGTCTCTATTCAATGGGTGTTCTCCATCTCCTCTTATCAACAGGGAGAGAGAAAAAAACAACAGCTGGAATCCATTCCTATGCTAGTTTAAAAGGGAAGAAAGATAACCGTATTCTGTGATTTCTGTAACTATAGCTTTGTGGGGTCAGGCATGAACAGCATCAGAAGGCTACCGATCTCGCACTTGTATATGCTGCAGAAAGCATAAGTTCAGTTGCATTTTATTGTCAAGGCCCAGACAACCGCAGCTCCCTTTCAGGGACGGAGTTTGAGAGTCCTGTCCTGCAAGAATAGAACAGTAAACAAAATCAAACTATGTATGAACTGTGCAGTCTATACATTCATAATAACTAATCCACTGACATCGTAAAGGGCAGAGTAACTAGGGCGTGTTGAGAGCGTCAGGAATTGTTTTTATTTTTTCACCTCTAGTTGAAGTAAATGGTGAAAAATCATGTAAATATAACCTCCAAATAAAATAAAGAACATGGACAAATAGAAAGACCAGAACTGAGCAGCTACCATCCACCCACAACCTGCGCAGTCTCACTTACTAGTTTACTAGTCACAACCCAAAAGCTGACATATCAGGCTTGTTAGCAAGAAGAAGGAAAAGTGCAGAGATCCTGAACAAAGACAGGGAAGATGGACCACAAAGGCATTAGAAGAACATCGGCCAACAGGAAAGACAGACCTTAGAAACAAAACAAAACAAAAAAAAAAGGCAAAGTCAAACAGAGTGATAGACAAGGGCGCATCACAAGGGGTTTTTCTGAAGGCGGGAATACAGGATTTATCGAACGAGCCCCCGTCATTACCATGGGAATGTTCAAAGCAGACCCATACAGCAGTAGTAATGACGTAACAGAAGTAGACAGCAATAATGTTTGTTATGGTAATCACATGACCTTTCTTTTTATTGCTGTTATTGGCACCCCTGTCCACCCCCCGCGCTGGGGAAGGGCAATGACACGAAAAACTTGATTCTTTTGCTCTCTCTCTCTCTCTGTGTTCTTTTTTTTTTAACTAAGGGTAAATGGGCTTATGAATGGCGTATAGTCTTTCTTTAATATAAAAAAAAAATGAACGCGTTGTTTACAGGACAAGACACTTTCGGTGACCGCCTTGAATAGGCCCTAGGTGTGATCGGCTGACATAAAATGATAAATAAGGCAATAATCTCTCTCTCTCTCTCTCTCTCTCTCTCTCTCTCTCTCTCCTGAATTCTTAGATTGTTCTGCTGCAATAAAACAAGGCCGTTTATTATCTCCCTTGTTTGTTTTTACTTTTCATTACTGAAATAGATTAAACAGATGGAAGTGGAAAACATGGATTTCAACACTCACCTGGCTCACGAAGTATTTTTGTTGTCTGCAGGTGATGTTGTTTTGTCATCATCAACATCGGCTGGATTACAAAATTAATGAAACTATTTTTGAAAAAGTTTCTAATGCTTTTGGACCGAAAATGAATTCAAATTAAATGAAAATCATGGCTTATAAAAGGGAGACCATCTAGCTAAAACAGAAAAAAATGGTATGATGGTGAAGGCACTGTGAACAGTTACGAATATATTTGGGTTTGGCTGTCCTCCAAGTTATGTTTTGTTTTTTGCATTACAAGAATTTTGCCAGAAGGACAAAAAGAGGAGTAGTGGACATTATGAGACCTGTGTGGAGTCTTAGTAACACGGAAAAGTCTGTTTTAAAAACTTTTTGAGGCACAAATAGAGCCCGTGTTTGTAAGATGCATCGATTTATGACGAACCATTCGTTTTAAAGCTTTCGAATCACTCCATCTATATGCTTGTAAAACATTTTCCAGGCGACGTTGGAAGGTATTTGCATTATATTGTTAGTCCCCTTAGTGCACTAAAATACTGGTTTAGAGAAACTTAGTTGCCCTTGTGCAGAATTCCAAAGCAAGCATACCTTGTGAGTGTAAACGAGATGAACAATAACAGCAATGTCGATAATCATTTTGAAAAATAAGATGTGTAGGTAAAAATGGTGTTTGGGAATGTGAATAATTCCATCGTGTTATTCAAGCAGCGCATGTAGATTTTTCTAAATAAGACGGGGCTGGTGAATGAAAAGACAGTGCTCGCCATGAAACAATTGGATCCTTTACATCTTCATTGCAACCAGAAAAATACCAAGTTTCGCTCAGTTTTCGTCAAATGTTGTTTGGGGGATAAGTGAACTATGAATCAGCGGTACGTGTATCGAGATCTCTCGATAAACTGCCTGTTTTGTGACAGATTAGAAGATTGCATGTACTGATAGTTTGTGTGATGACGCATAATTGTGTCACGCAACGACGTTAGAAACCGTTTGTTACAATG
>JADBJO010000071.1:385000-412500 GCA_016801955.1 Conus betulinus
CGCGCGTGTGTGTGGTGTGGTGTGTGTGTGGTGTGTGTGTGTGTGTGTGTGTGTGTGTGTGTGTGTGTGTGTGTGTGTGCAAATATTTATTTGGATACCTGTCTGTTACTTTGCATGTTGAAGATACTCTGTATGTGCTTACACGCTCTTATAGATATTAACCACGATGAGTACACCATGTATGTGCTTAAAAGCTTTTATGGAAGCTAACCAGGATGAATATACCTTGTATGAGCTTAAACGCTGTAATGGATGTTAACCAGGATGAATATACCAAGTATGTGCTTTAAAAGCTTTTATGGACGTTAGCCAGGATGAATATACCACGTATGTGCTTATAAGCTTTTATGGATGTAAACCAGGATAAGCTTGTGGCGGCAGGCAAACTCTAGAGCCTAGAGTCATCTTTCACCAGTCTTTTCTATCCCAAAGCATCCCACCGTCCTTGCCCGCTGATCATATGTATCCAGACTGTTCTGGACTTCCAGTCGCCAGGATGGCCAAATTTTCTTTTCTTTCAACTGGTGGACAATTGGACCATTCAGAACACGCTCGCTTGTCTACTAAGAGAGATTCATGGAATCGGGTTCGAATTTCACATTGGACGGCTTGTTTATTATTATCATTATCACTATTATTATAATTATTGTTGTTGTTGTTGTTGTTGTCGAACCCGTTTCTTCTCTGGGTTCCTAAAGGGGAGATAACCATCTGAGCGATCCTTCATCGCCCACTGAAAGGCCCTAGTGGACAACTAGTCCATTCAGTTCATGTTTACAGCCCAGCCGATCGTAGCGGCCCATATCAGGGCTTGTCAAATTGTCAACACCTGTTCCATGCAATAGACCCTTTTTTACCCATTCTCAAAACGCCTTTAAACTGGATTCATTTTTTCCAAAATCTTAGACCAAACAGAAATAACGATCTCTTTTTGAAAAAAAAAACAAAACAAAATCACATCCGAAGGACCATTCCGGAATAATGTCCTACTGCCTTAAGTGTTAGGTCGACTGTCATGTAAATCGAACACTTTGTGCACGTTTCATATTGAGTGATTTAATCATATGGATCGACCATGAAGCTTCTTCAACTTTGAAAAGCTACTTGTGTTTGTAAAAAGTGTAGCCTGAGTATAAACGGCGCAAAACAGTCTCTTCTTTATGACCACTAGCAACAGATGGTATCAATTCTTTTACGTTCAGACGGACAAGGAAAAAAAGAACTTTGTTATCAATTTGTGAACTCCAGTCCTCTTGCCCGAGGTATTTGACATATCTATGAACTTTGAGTTTCAGGTGTGTGAAGGGGATAGATAATCTGGACAATTTTTCATTCGTGGCATCTTGGCAGGATGATTCGCCACCTCTTTCCCACGACTGTCAGCATGACCAGGAAACTGGACGAGCGCTGTGCTGTCGCTATTAAAGTTAAGGAGAGTGTACAGTTAGCGAGAAAACAGGAGGGGAAAGAGTTATTGCGCCGCCAACGAAAAAAAACCACACAAACAAACAAACAAATCACACACACACACACACACACACACACACACACACACACACACACACACAGTGTTTCGACATATTTGGTCTTCTTTAAGGCAAGACAAATAACATTCAAGACAATGAAAATGAAGGGCGAACAGACAGTCATCAGGCGTTCAGGGTGGTAAAATGTCCGACCAGCTATGGCCTCCAGAGCGGAAAAGGAGTTCGAGAGAGGATGAGAAAATCTTTGCATTCGGACTAACGGACCACGTGTGTGCCGGGACCAGGGCTGTGAGTTCAGCAGTGTTGACGGAGTGTCCAGAAGGGATGTGGTTTGAACATTCTTGACCAGGGGCAGTTGGGCAATAAGCAGTAAAATCAGTTTCTTCATCAAACTGGGAAGAAACATTCTTTGAAAAGATGGACATTTGAACAAACTTCGGCAAAAGGGTCTAGTATCTCTGAGAGCTGCTGCAGTCCTTACGGAAATAGGCAAGATTGAAGCGAATCTCCGACGTCAAAAAAAAAAAAAAAAAAAAAAAAAAAAAAAAAAAAAAAAAAAAAAAAAAAGGTCCATGGTGTATTGTCTGGAAACTGGGGCACATTACAAACAGCTCCAAGATCAATATCTGCGCTTTGCAAATAGGGAAGAATGCTCTCGTTTCAGGTATTAAACAAATCTTAAAGATATTTTTTTCCCAGCAGATTTGCATGTAATGCCACACTGCTCATTTTTCTATACTTTCGCCTTTTTTGTTTTTCAAATATTTTCACTTCTCACGCACGTGGGCTTTGTTTGTGTGTGTCTGTGTCTAAGTCTGTTGTCTGTGAAGAAGAAGATGTGTGGGGCTATGACTAGCGCGCGCGCAGGCTTGTGTTCTGTATCTGCGTCCGTACAGCAGAGGAAGCGGACTAGAAATGCGTTTATATAGGAGTGCCTGAACATAATTGTATTTGCGTGGAAGATGCAGGTGGGAAGAGGTAAACAGAGAGATGGTGGGTGGGTTGGGGAGGGGACTAGAGATGGTAAAACTTTAATTGACATTTTGGGAAAAACGTCAGACATTTTGTGGCCCCTACGTCTATGGTTTTCTATTGGTGTTTAAGTAAAGAATGATGGACCTGTCCGTATGGCGAGAGAGAGAGAGGGAAGATAGAGGCTGTTTGGTGAAGACAGATAAGCTTTCCTGAACAAAGATTGTCAAATAATATCGTGAGAAACGTTAGCCGTACAAAAGAGAGCGATGAGTCTTTCTGTAAGGAACACTTTTCATTTCCGTCAGTGAGGAAAAGATTTAGTGATTGTGTTACAGAGACACTGGTCTTTTGTAGAGAACTGGTGTCAGGGCTCGGACCCTTCTGGCCTTTCTCTGTCTATCTCTTTTTCGTTTTCTTGATACGGGATAAGCGAAGGGATGGAAGGCTGGAGGTAAGGGTTAGAGGTTTACAAAATTGAATTCACATTTTGGGAATACGTCAGACATCCTAAAGCATTCATGTCTATGATATTCTATTGCTTTTTTTGTAATGAGATGGGAGAACTTTTCTATTAAAAACGTCTTTTCTTGGAAGACAGGGGCTGTTTGGTGGAGACAGGTAAGTGTTCCCGAGGAGAGATGTCCAATTATATCATGAGATACGCTTTGCCTCGCAACAGATGAATACGAGTCTTTCTGTGGAAATGTTTTCATTTCTTTTGAGAAATGATTAGTGATTGTGCTGAGGAGGACTTGGTATTTTGTTGAGACGAAAAGGTGTCAGGATTCATGTCCCTCTTCCACCTCTTTCTCTTTTTTGTTTCCATGGAAAGGATTTCGTATTTAATCAACGAGCATGAACTTATGTACGACCTGATTTCACATTATAAGCTACATTCGAACCTTCTGTAGAGACTACATCTATTTCTTCTGTTGGCGTTCTTGTTGGAACAGAAAGATCCGTACAGGGACATCTCTCTCTGCCTCGTGTAGAGGAGATATCCATCAGAATGTAGAAATGCCGCGAATCTGGATCTGGATCTCCAGCTTAAGGGTCTAGTTTGACTGGCAGTTCACAGAAGCCGATGATGATGATTTTACGGTGACCAATCGGTGTGTGTGCTTTGATATAAAAGAAAAGGTGGTCTTTTGTAAATATTAAGAACCTCATTTGCTGCTTAGGCTACTGGATGTTTGGAGTAAACCATTGCCTTTCCCAACGCGAATGAAAAGGAGCTTGGAGGTGGCAGGTTTATCACATCGTCAAGGTGCAGGGAACTTTGGCGAGAAGAGATAGTTCCGTCTGAAGACAAACACTGGATCTTGTCTAGAAGACGCGAGCATTGCTGTGAGGATTATCTTTCTTTCTCTGTGGATTCACTGGTCAGTCTTCAGGGAGACATTGTGAAATTTATACAGAAAATTAGAATCTTGTATAGGTCAGCTTGTAAGGAGATACTGGTCAATTCGTAGATCAGATCTGGAACTACGACTCGTATCCCCCGTTTGCCTTTATTGACCTTTTTCGTTCCATTTAGAAAAACGAGTGTGTTCACCACAATGAGCTGTGGATACTCTAGATAATATGAATTCAGTTCACATCATGTGGAACACATCAGCCTTCTGTCGGGACGAAGTCTGCTTTTATACGGCCCTACTATCGCAGGAGATGGTCCTTTCTGTGAGAAGGCGGGCTTTTCATAAATAATTTCCATTTCGTTGTTGGAAGAGAAAGATTATTTTTGGTAATGAGAAAAGTTTTTCTGAATAGAGCCATCGGATTTAGTCATGGAAAGCGCTAACTTTACTGTAGCTAGTCATCGACCTGTCTGTGCGTGTCCTTTGAATTAAGTTTTGGGAGGTGCTGTTACTTCCGTTTAGGTCATATAACTATTTCCAATTGTTCAGTATTTGTAACGGAGAGACATTAGCCGTTTGCAGAATCGGTGTTAAGACTCGTGAGCTCCGAGGAAATGGATTAACCATTCTACGAATCAATCGAGTCACCAGCCCCACAGGGGGTGTTCAACGCTCTGTGTTGAGCTATTGTCGCATTTCCGTAGGCAGCTCAAGCAACTTTCGGTGAGGAATACATCTGTTTTGATGAAGGAAATCCCTAAGCAGAATCCCTTTTGTGACTGGCATCACCGGATAGAACACATTAGCCGTTCTACAAAGCTGTTTGTACAGTCATTGTCTTTTCATTGAGGGGCAACGATGCTAGGATCTGTATTCCCCGATATCCCTGGCACCTTCTTGAATGACTTTTTTTTCCCTTTCAGAGAGACATAGGTCTTTTATTGGGGAGTTATCTGTCTTGATGCACAGCGGTAGAGAAATCTTCATGAAGCATAGAGACCGAGCCTCCATAATGGATGATCTGTATATCCCTACAATAAGTGGCGTTTCCCATTGGAGTGTGGTTAAAATAATCTAGACAGCCTTGAACATGCCTGCACATTATGTAAACACAGCGCAGGCTTCCAAGGGTGGTGCAGGATTGCTCCCAGCTGGTTTGTTCGGCAGTTGAGGACAGTGCTTCTCTGGGTGCTACTCGCACCTTCGGGTCCCACTTTTTCTTTTCTTCGAGCCTTGGTAATAGATTATCGGTATGTCTCTACAAAGGTGACATTTCCCATTGGAGTGCGGTTAAAATAACCTAGACAGCATATAGATATAGAAACCATTGTTATATCATCCTTTCCCACCTCCTTCCTTCCTTCCTTCCTTTCTTCATTTCTGTATCCCTCAGATCTCCCTTGATTCAATCACACATTCATTCATTTTTTGCTTTAAACTGATTCACAGGCAAATAGATAATTGTGTTCAAGATTCACTGTCCGAAGAAGAAGACGATGTTAAAGTCTTATTTCATTGAAAGGGGAGAGAGAAGGAACCATGTGGAAACTGTAAAGGAAGGGATTGAACGGAGGCTTATCTGGGGGTGGGGGTGGGGGGGGGGGTGGGGTGGGGGGTGAGGGATTTTCATTCCGTTCAGCTGTTTGCATATGGAGTGAGATTTTCCACTCGTCGCGAAAGGAAAGAACTGATATATCTGAAAACGACAGCGACGAGAAAATAACCAGCCTATCAAACTGACTAGAAAGCAACCAACCGACAGCCAAGAGACCAACCAGTTGGTCATGCAACTACCCACTAAACCCACCCAACCAATCAGCTGACCGAACCACTAACCAAACAACCAACTATCGAATCAAGCCATTAACCAAGGTGTCTATTCATCAACCCAAGAAGAATCCCTAATCAAGCAACTCGTTCCCCTCAGCACCCACCAACAGCCACACTGCCGACCATACCACCGTCCACATAGCAAACCAACAGTACGGTGAAGAAGCGGAAAGATCAATAACATTCAGAAGGAATCAAGAAAAAAAATGGGTGAGGAAAAGCGGTAGAGCACCAGAAAAGCAACACGTACGTTGACATACACATCATACACACCCACAACTACTCGTAATCGCAAACGCGCGCATGTCACACACACACACACACACACACACACACACACACACACACACACACACACACACGCGCGCGCACACCGCTCGCACGCACACACACGCACTGCGCGCGCGCACGTGCACGCTCGCAAGCACCTCACTTCCGCACGCACTCACCCCCCAGTCCCACCCTCGCCCCCTCCTCTCTGCCCTCCCACTCACCAAAGAAAAACAGGGAAGGAAAGAAATCGAGAAGCAACATAGACATATCACTATGAGAAGACTGGTAATGGAAAGCACAGTGGTGGTGGGGGGGGGGGGGGAGGGGTATGAGGTATTGAGTGGAGGGTGGGAAGAGCTGGCAATATGCAGACAGATGAAACAGTTGAGGGGGAAGACGAGAAAAAAAAAAATGACATAGTTACCGAACTACGAGCCATGCTCCAACTGAAGTTTCCCGATGTATCCTGTCTGTTGACTTAGGTGGGAGTGATGGCGGCGGGAATGGAGCCCCAGTACATACGCCTGGGGGTGACTCCACTGTTCTCGGTGTCTGTGTCCTCAGCGCGTTAAGGTCCACTGTTGGTTTAGGGGACGTTTGTTTCTGAAGCGAGACGACGATACTCCATGAATGAACTGCAAGACCAGAAGAGGAGAGAGAGAGAGAGAGAGAAAAAAAAAAATGATATAAAAAAGAAAAAAAAAACCCCGAAAGCTGGAACATGCGCACTATTTTTGATGCCCTGCGGTTCTCTTTCCGCCTGGTTTGCCGTCGTAACAATGAGCGACAAGCGACGCAGGCAATACTTCCGCGTCACGGCATAGTTCTCCAGTTGAGACGTCTTCTTCCGCCCGCCTAATGGATGGTCGGCAAGCTTTCCTGAAAGTTTAATTTCGTTTGAAACACTCGGGCAAATCAAACCACCATTAGACCTTGTCCGTGGTCAGGGGAGAAGCCGCGCGCGCGCGCGGTTGTTGCTTTTGCGTCACATCCGGTAGACAGAGGGGTTGAAAAACAATTGTTCCTCGCGCAGGAAGCGAGCTACGGGTTGGAAAAGCGAATGTCAACACAATATTCCTCCGAGAGACGAAGGCTTCCTTCTCCCTTGACGTAGGAGGATGCCCATTAAGACGGAGCTTACATTTGCCCGTCAGTTTCGATTAAAGCGCGGCCTTTACTCACCATTTGACGTGTGTCGGCCTCAATATGTTGTGCAGTGTAGAGGATCCTCTGTCGGAGGTCCCCCCCCTCCCCCTCCCTTCTCTCCCTCTCCCTTCCCTCCCCCCCTCCCCCCTCACCATCATTGCCTCGGAGACAAATTATTGTCTGTTGTCCTCGGGAGAGGGCAGTTTTAGAAGTTGGCCAAGTACAATTGGATCAAAGAGTTTGTTTGAGAAGTTTTTATTGGTCTGCTCCTCCCCCCCCCCCCCCCCCACCCCCCCACTTCCATCCCCGACCTGCATATACTCCACCCTCATCCCCCACGCCCGTCTGCCATTGCGGAGATCGTGCTTGTGTCTTTGTTTCTTTTAATTATCCTGTCAAGGAGGTTATGTGTCCACCCGCGGCTGTTTGTTTGTTTTTGTCAACAAAATCACGTAAAAGCCCCCGGACCAATGTTTTTTTTTTCTTCGTTCCTGTCTTTTCTTCGTTTCTCTCTTTTTTTTTCACCAAAACTTGGAAGAAGAAGAAGGCAATGTGACCAAGATCAATTCTGTTAAATTTTGGTGCAGATTTGAGTCAAAGGGCGGATCTAAGGTCAGTTTGTTTGCAGCGGATGTCTGCGTTCTCCCTACTGGTATCCGTCTGGTGATTCAAAGAGGCAGTTTTGGCACAGTTCTTGACCGTATGGGTTTTTTGCCTATCGTGGGAATTTGAGGTGAGATTTTAGTTTTGTGTTATATATGTCTGTTATGATTTGTCATTGTTCTTGCTCGTCCTTGATTCCGCGCGCGCGCGCGCGAGCGTGTGTGTGTGTTGTGTGTAGATTTTTTTTGTTTTGCTTTAATTGTTTTACACTGAATTGTTTTCTTCCATGGTAAAACGTCTTAAAAAGATTAATCAAATCACACACACACACACACACACACACACACACACACACACACACACACACACACACACACACACACACACGCACGCACACACGCACGCACACACACACACACACACACACACACACACACACACACACACACACACACACACACATGCGTACGCGCGCGCGCATTTAGTGTTTAATTTATTGTGCAGTTCTATGATAAAAAAAGGACGGTTTAAAAAAAAAAATGCCTTCACCCACATAGCGAAATGCAGTTATTTGTCCTCATCTTTCTAGCTTCCTTTTTTCCCTCCTTTTTTCGTTTAAGTTTCTTTTCCTTTATGTTTTTTTGTGTGTTAAATCAAGATTACTTCTCTCTTCTCTTCTCCCGCCGTTTTTGTCCCCTCCCCCCCTCCCACTTCCTCAACTCCACTTCCCCATTCCATCCCGACTTTCTGTTTCCCTTAAGTTGAACCCACCGGCCAAAGGAAACCTGCAAAGAATTTTGGGGGGGGGGGGGGGGGGGGGGGGGGGGGGGGGGGAGCTGAAACTGCCTGAGGCATCAAAGAAAAAGAAAACAGACGGCAGAAAACATCAGCATCAGTCCATTTCGGTGGCAGGCACGTAACCGTTGACTTTCAGACTTTGTGGCAGACTTTCCAGCACATTTTGCAAAATGCTTTTCATATTTGAAGACGAGTCAGGCATCATCCTTCCGTGTCCATCTCCTCCCCCCCCCCCCCCCCCCACCCTGCCATCTCTCCTTCTCCCCACCCCACCGACTCTTCCTCTCCCTTCACCCTTTTTCTCCCACACTGGCCCCCATCCCCAGACCTCTCACGCCCTCGCTTTTCACCGCTTCTCCAAACTTCTCGGTCTTCTCCCTTGCGACAGCTTTCCTGTCGTTCCACTGCGTCTTGTGTTTGTCTTGTTCTCTCCTGTCCTAACTCCTTTTCCGTTTATTACCCCCGAATCATTCGTGTCGTGTACGCTCAGGTTTAGGAAAAAGTTATGACTACTGTGAAGAATTCGATTCTATCAACGTCGTTTATAGCACCGCCGAAGAGTGAGGAGGTATATTAAGGCTGTCACATCATCCAAATCGGTTCCATACAATATCTGTTATTGTAATAAGACTGTAGTTGAACCTGTGAAGGCTGATGTTCCGAACAAAATCAACGAGTTGACAGGGAAATAACGGAGCAAGACGTCAGAATGTGGTGTTTATTGTGTGTGTCAGTGTTTTGATTAACGGACCTATACATCTATCAACAGAGGGAATTTAATGGGGTTTGAAAACCAACGTGCTAAAAAGAACGACTGCAACATTAGATACATCTGGGATGAGTCATTCCGCTCGTCTCTTCCGTGCCTGTCTCAAAGTTTGTTTTTTTTTTCTCTGTTCGATTTTCCATATCTCTTAGTAGCATTTTACTCATACCATTTATTCGCCGCCGCCTCACCCCCACCCCTTTCCGCCACCCCGTTACATTCTCCTCTACACATCAAAAGCTGGGCAAGTCCTGTCGTACCCCCGGCATTGCAGTCCTGAAGAAGCAATCAACTGTCGTAAGGCAGGCCAACAGAAGAGACACTGCACTGCTGCAGAATCACTTCGGTGATATTCAGCAGTGCCTGTTGTGATCCATCCTATCAAATTTTCTACAGACGAAAACAATTGGTCGGTCGCAGCATGAATGGATGACCCCCTCGGTGGGCACCACCCCATCCGCCCGACGACAGTCCCCATGAACTCGCTGATGCCCACGATTCCATCAGGACCTTAACCAAGGCACAGACCTGAAGGGGAAATCGAAAGTGAGATCACCACGAAAAGAGAACATGAATGGACACAGAAGTTGAGACTTTTTCTATGCTGATTGAGGATGATAATGACCATGACACTTTGGAGATCTCTTCTGGTCAGAAACTGCAAGACAGGGCTGTACGCGTCCTTTCATATTGTATCTTGGTACTAACCAGGCCGGAGAGATACACATACCTGAAGTGTTGGACATGAAATTCGAGCAATACCCTGTGAGACACACCCATCAAGTAGATGACATTCGATAGTGTGGCTCCAGCCCAAAGCAAACTCAGTTCTGGGCACGAGCCAGTCGGAGCCGAAAAATCTCACAAATAAACGACTCCGATGGGAATCGAACCCACGACCTCGCAGCCCTCAAGACACGACTGTCTGTTCTCTTTTTGGTCTCATTGGTGACCATTGACTTGATAATTCGACAATTATGTTCAAATTTATCAAGAGTTTTTTTTTTAGTCACCCGTACAGATGAACAGACGACAAATAGTCAACCAACCCATCGAACAAAAAACTGCAAGTGTTCTTCTCAAAGGCGCTTGACTGAAATGCCCTGAAAAAAAATCTCTTCACCGTGTTCCAGATTTCACGCAATCTGTCTTGAAGTCAATAAATTACCAGGAAGAATGGTAATTCTTCACCAAAGCTTTCCAGAAACGTGAAACCAACGACAAACATGTACGGCACCGCTACATTCGGTGACGACAGGGAAACACTGGTCACGTGACAGGACCCCGGCCGAGAGCAAGGGGAGTTAATTCAGTGACCATGAGGACAGTGCCCCGGGTGCCGGCCTGTCTCGGGCTGACAGCTCCTGGTCCATGAAAACGTCTGGCCACGTCCAGGTCACTGTTCACCTGGAAATGTCTGTGTTTGGTTTGGACTGGTTTTGTGTGAGGAGACCTTGCCACAAGCACACACTGAAGGTGTTGGAAGGGTGTGATGGTGGGCTGTTTGGTAAGCTCCCTCTCTCCTCCTTGTCCTCTCCTCTTCACACACACACACACACACACACACACACACACACACACACACACACACACACACACACGCACGCATGCACGCACACACATATACACACGCACACACATATACACACGCACTATGCACGCACACACACACACACATACATGCATACACACCAACAAATTCATGAACGCACGCTCATACACACACACACACACACACACACACACACACACACACACACACACCACCTCTGCCTATTGTATCAAGACAAAGAATGACGCTCCAGAATTAACATGAAGGTAACGGGAGGCTTGGTCAAGAAGAAAAACAAAAAAACAAAAAAAAAAAAAAAAAAACAAACAAACAAACAAAAAAGAATAAAAAAAAAAAAGACATCGACATCACTTACACACACACACACACACACACACACACACACACACACACACGCACACACACATTCACACACACACACACACACCCACACACACACACACACACACACACACACCACACACACACACACACACGCACGCACATACACACACACACCAGCCCGCCCACTATCCTTTCTCTTTTTCCTCCCCCGGAATACTCCAGCCTACCCCCTCACATCCCGACGGAGACCACCAGGACGAGGAATGAGACACCCGCCCCGTCCGGAGGCAACCCAGCCCCTGAGAACGGAACACACCAGGCGGAGAGCTTTGAGGAGTACTGGAGACGGACCGAGCATTGAGAGTTACGAGATCCGATGAGTAACCGTGATGGACGCATCGAAGACTAAACAGACCAAAAGAGAGAGAGAGAGCGAGAGGAGGATACCCCTATGACGCGAGATGACCGAGAAGCGAGAGAGAGAGCGAGAGAGAGACGAGAGACGCGGGAGAGAGAGACCTGACTGAGGAGAGAGAGGTTGAGCCCGCGCTGAGCAGAGAGAGTGGAGAGAGAGAGAGGCAAAGTAACTCTAGAAGTCACTATGATGTTCTGTCTTTTAGTTCAATGTCTGTGTAAGGTCTTCAGGTTGCTGACAGCCGACCACAGACGTAGATTTCCCGTACAATGCAGGGCATTGAATGTACAGGTAAAGGCATCGCGATATATAGTTTTTTATATCATATGACCGAGTTTTCTAATTACAGTCTTACATCTGAGTTTACAGTCTTAACGTCTGTAAATGTGCTTAATTCTAATTCTAGTCCTAAGCAAATTTGGTTTCCCCCCTCCCATCCCAAAGTCAGATCTTAAGATCAGTGTGTTTAATTTACTTTGACAATCGCAGACATGTTTGTTTGTAAAGGACCCACTGGCAGGAAGACCATTTCTGCTCCCCTTGATTACCTCCACCTGCCGCGAGGGAACACGAAACAATCGCCTGCACTGGACCCGCACCGTTAGCCTGCTTCTGACGATGCTGGTCATGATAGCATGAGGGAGACTTGCGCCGCATTTTTAGATGGACAGAGGAGGCTAACATGAAGAACGTGACATGTCATGTGATATACATTGAAGTTGTGTGTCGCATGCGGCCACCACTCCAAAAATGAAATGCGTCAGGCTTTGCTTAAGGAGTCGCAAAGAGTATATAGATTGGGCGCAGTTAGATTGTTTTGAACATTTTTATTGTTGTCTGGAAGTTTGACTCTTTCTCATTTTCTTTCACATGGCCGTCAAGATACGATCCAAGTGGTTCCAAGTATACAGATTAAAAATCAAGGAATGGAACTATTTGGGGTGGAAATATTGGGGTTCCATCCAGCTGGCGCAAAGGGTGGGGCGTCACGGGATGAGTGCAAAGGCCTTTCATGTGACGTGACGAACTAAGGGAAAAGGTCATGTATTTGAAAAACTGCGTGTAATTTCATCGGTGAAAGTCCCCACAAACAAAGGAAATATTGATCGGGGGAGTTGCTGCTTTCGATCAATATCAGTTTAATATCAAATGCTAGAGCTCAAACTTATGGTAGGCCTCAAAACGCTTTCATGGATTAATAGGGGTCTTAGTGCCAAATCCTAATTGTGGCGTGTGGCCTGTCTGACCACGAGCCAGAATGGTTGCTGAGCGCGGAGACGTCAGGTATAATATCCTTCACTAGCAGCATATGGGAGACCATCGTAATCCATCTTGAAGAGGGGCGCGGGATCGTTGATCTCTGTTGCTACGTCCTGAAAGGCCAATGCGGATTCTTTCGTAGACTGTAGAGCGCCATTTTGGTATCCGTAGCCTTTTTGGTTTGAATACCTAAACGTAGAGACTAAAAATGTTACGAATCGATCAGTGAATTCTGTCCCCCCCCCCCCCCCCCACTCCATAGTGGCGTGCCCTACCACACATCTCTTTCTCCACCCCCTCCCTCTTCTCTCTATCCGTTTCCAAAACCCATACTTTTGCTTATTTTCTGTCGCTGCTCTCAGCTCAGCCTCTGTTTACTGTTTCTTTTTGATGTGTCACCATCGTCCTTGATTTGGGTTCCAGTGGGAATGTCGGCGGCTCTTTCAGCACAAACCGCTTCCTTCCCTTCTGAAAGTTCCGTGTCGGTGGCCTCCCATTCCTGTTACTGCCCTGTACTGCCCTCTGACTACTATATCAGTCTTTTTTGATTCAGTTTTGTCGCTAAATGTTTTTCCTGCTTTTGTGGACCATTCCCCTGTCTTTCTTTCTTTCTTTCTTTTTTTTTTTTTAAAGGAAACTGCTTAAACATAATTATTTGACATGATAGCAGTTTGTTACAATCCAGTTTTTTTTTTTTTTTTAGATTTAATCTGCCAATTGGGGCGAGAGAAAATGTGTATGTACTGTTCCGAAGACGTTCATATAGTTCATATAGTTGTTTAATGGTATTCATTCAATTATTACTATTATCTTTTTTTTTTCTTTGGGTCTTTACATGTTTTAACGATTTATTGAAAATCTGGCTAAGGAAGGACAGCCTGATTTCACACGAAGTCAGAATGTAAGAACGTTTAGTATGTTTTTCAACCATGAACATTTACTATCGTTTTTTTGGTAGTTTTTGGGTTTTTTTTTTCTCCATTTTCAGGAATTTTTTCCCCCACATATCGCCGTCTCATTTGTTTTGTGACCCATGACGTCATTTCCTGCTGTGAGGTTAAAACAGACCAGAACAAAAAAAAAAAAAAAAACAACACAAAACTGTGCTGGAACCGCCTCGGGGATCATAGACCCTAGAATGATTTAAAAAAAAAAAAAAAAAAATCTGTAAACATCTCTACTTTTCTGTGTTGGCTTCTGTACTGACTGGGCGTATGAGTGGTATGCCTGCTGCTCGACGCTGACTCTCACTCTGTGTGGGTGTTCGATGCTGTGTGTGTTGTGCTGTGTGTGGTGTGTGTCTTTCGTAATCTTACCTCCCATACCCCTCACATCAGCACTCCATACAGAAACAGAGTCAAGAGGGCGAGGGCGCCGAGGGGGACTATGGAGGCGCCGGCGCGGGGGCCCAGGCCTGCAGGAACCTCCGTGATTTATCGCCTGTCCTCCCCCTGCCTCCACGGACCTGAGCCCATATAGGTCACCGGAACCCCAGGCTTCCAGGCGGCCGGTACCCCGGCAAGCACCCCCCCCCCACCGGGCTCCCCGCTGGCGCGCGGGCCCCGAAGGTTACCCTAACACCTCGGGCCCGGGCCGCTTCGGTGTCGGGTTGCCCGTCTGTCGCCATACGAGTGTCGCGCGGCGCCGGCCTCCGTTGCTGGGCCACAAAAGCGCACGGCGGCGGCAAATGAAACAGCAGGGGCGTTTTTACGAGCTGCGATTGATTGAAAGGGTCTCGGGTCTGGCATCACATCTTCGTGTTTAAGGATGGTCGTCTACGTGATCCAGTTGACCTTAAAGCGGAGAGGGAAGTCGAGAGCCTTTCCTTCCTCTTTCCCCACTCCCCCCCCCCCCCCCCCCCCCCCCACCTTGGCTTGTCTTGTGGGATGGGGTGGATATGTGTCAGTGCCGTGCTTTTTCTTCTTCATCGTTGCTGGGCTCTGGCTGGAAGCAACTTGCAGAATGTGAATGGGGCAGCATGGAATCGGCATGGAAGCAGCCTGCAGAATGGGCATGGAAGCAGCCTGCAGAATGGGCATGGAAGCAGTCCTGCAGAATCGGCATTGGAAGCAGCTTGCAGAATCGGCAGGGAAAGCAGCATGGACAGCAAGAGGCATCCTTGCGGTGTCGTGATGCTAGAGTGTGTTTGCGTTTTGCGTGTGGAAGAAAGAGCTTAACAAGGATGGGAGCAGTGATGCGTGGTTGATGATAGTGTGTTTGGAATTTCGGTGGAAGAAGAGCTTGAAGGAGGGGGAGGGTGCCAGGTAAGCTGAAGGGGTGTGTGTGTGTGTGTGTGTGTGTGTGTGTGTGTGTGTGTGTGTGTGTGGATGGCGGGTGGGGTTGGTCGCCGGGGAAAAACAGGAAGCAGGATGAATCAAATTGCTATACACACAAACATGCATGTGCACGCACGACCCACACACACACACACCACACACCACACACACACACACACACACACACACACACACACACTGACACACACACACACACACACACACACACACACATGCACAACACACACAGCTAGATATGTGAGATAATGTAAGCTGACTGACAAACTAAAATACTTACTTACCAAGTGCAGGATACCCTACCTAACTAACCACCTACCTGTACATGTTGTGTGTGCTGTGGTGATGTTCTTGTGTTGTGTGTGTCTGCCGTTGGGGTTGTCTAGCTGTGTGACTGACGAATTACGTTTAAACAACATCCACAAGCCTAACACCAAAACAGATGCCCGGAAACAAAGTTCGCTTGAAACAAGACATCCAGCGCTAACAGATCACGACGTTCCCTCAACAAAACATGTTCTTCTATCTGCCGCGTGCGTCCTAAACCAACTACACAGCAGATGATATACAGGCGACGAAAACCAATCAACATCCCTCCCTATCGACAACAGAGAGGATAGAGAGGAAGAAAGCGTGAAAAGAAAGGGAAACGGGTGATAGCAGAGGTCACAGACAGCCAAAGAGCCCTTTAACCAACATCAGAAGACCCAGGACCATTTCGATTGGAGCCCCCCACCGAGGGCCGAGAGGAACGAGAGTGAGAAATCTAGCTAAGGCAGGGACACGCCAATGCAGATCGCCGATCTCGCCTCTCTGTCTTGGGCTACGGCTGCTTCTCTATTGGATTCCCCCAGCGTCAGTGGAAGCATCGCGCACAGGCGCACAGGTTTTAAAAGGGAAGGCCCTCCAAAGCCAGGAATGATGTGGATTCAGCAATGCCATTTGCGTTAAGAACAGTCCGAGTATGCTGGAGAGCAAATGTTCTGTCAGCCCCTGCCTCTCTGTATCTCAATGAATTTTTGAAGATGCCAGCGTCATGTATGTCCATGATTTCAATTAATTTAACTTTTTAAAAAAAAAAAAAAAAAAAAAAAAAACACAAAAAAAAAAAACAAAAAAAAAAAAAAAAAACCAAAAAAAACAAAAAAAAAAAAAAAAAAAAAAAAAAAAAAAACAAAAAAAAAAAAAACAAAAAAAAAAAAAAAAAAAAAAAAAAAAAAAAAAAAAAAAAAAAAAAAAAACAAAAACAAAAAAAAAAAAAACAAAAAAAAAAAAAAAAAAAAAAAACAAAAAAAAAAAAAAAAAAAAAAACAAAAAAAAAAAAAAAAAAAAAAAAAAAAAAAAAAAAAAAAAAACAAAAAAACGCACGATACATCACAATGGTAGTCCTAGCGCAGGCTTCCAGCCGGTGTTTTAAAACGCTGCGTATCAGCTGGCACATGCGTAAACAGAGTATATGTGCAAAGTCACCCCTCCATCTCTTTAGAGTTTTCTATCAGTTTACGCTCCTTTCGTTCGGTTTGATGTATTGTGCACCACAGCAACAGAGCAGTAGGGTTGAATGAGATCTCATCTTGACTTGGTGCTTTCATCACTGGGGGTGTACGCAACATGAAGTCTGTCCATAGTTTGCGTTTTGTGTGAAACTGCCTTTGGTGTGTACCATTTGCATGAAAGATGTAAAGAATGTTAGCACCTTTACTTGTATACTTAAAACCTGCTTAGCTACAAGAAAAGTACAGTGTATTTTGGACTACTTGCTTATTCACTGGACCAAGGCTGGGGACAAATTGCACACCTTTTAAAGAATCAGAAACGTATGAATTTCGACGTGCTATTCTAACCACTCCACCTCAGCTGACGAGAGAGTTCTTGTAGTCCTTGTACCGGGACTGCATCGCTTCAGTCATGAAGCTCGAGAGTCGTAAGCTGCAAAGTTAGACCTACTTAGGTCTTCGATCATTCTGTGAGTTTTGAATCACACAGTTCTGGACCTTGGTGCACGAATACTAAAGTATGAGAACCGATCTTCCCACTTTTACATGTACAGCCGCTTTTACGTCGTCAGGTGCCAGTATAAGACTGCAGTGTTGTTGTTGTTGTTGTTGATGTGGTGGTGGTGGTGGTGGTGGTGTGTGTCGTCGTCGTACCCTGGCTAAAAGACTCCAGGGATCATCCACACAGCCGAAGTATTTGAACACTATGGTCCAAATGCATCAGCTGGGGATGAGAACATTACGTATATGACCGTTTTTGACTACCCCGCCACATGGGCAGCCACACTCCGACTTCGGGGGATTTGGGTGACTGATAATGTTTACTGCTAGCAGCTTGTCACAACTGAAGACAATCCCCGCATAACTATGCAGAGCATAACAACATTTTGATGTAGCCTTGGTGTTCTAGCCTATGTCCATTAGCCTGACACAGCCTTAAGAATCAAAGGCGCACTGCAGTGCTCACTTTCCGCCATTTTGACGGGTCAGTTTCGCCATAGTTGTCCGCCGTGCTCAGTGCATTAGATCTTTCCCGTACACTTCGTTCTTCCAGTGAAAAGCTCTTGAAACTTCACAGCGAAACAAAACAACGACAATGAGGGCACGCAGTTTGTAGTTTCTCTGCACGATGTGTCTGGAACTCGCTGCCATCTAGTCTAGTCATCATCGTTTTTTTTTTTTTATGATGATGATGATGATGATGATGGTGTTGCGCAATCCTTTGTTCTCTTGTGTAATATGCAAGTGTTTCCTTCCCTAACCCTTAAACATCTCAAGTGTAAACATTTCACTCAAATACTGACGCACGGTTCTCCCAAACATGTTTGTGGTGATGGGGGCAAATTGGTAGTAAATTATGATAGGGGGGAAAACCCTTTCTGACATCTAGACATATCAGTATGTTTGTATTGATGATGAAATGAATTTAAGCAGAAAGAAAATGGATCAGATACCTTTTAATTAAACTGTGTTTTTGTTCGCCTCAGTCTCTTTCACATGTCCTGATATATAGGACAGGTAATGCAAATCAGCGCGAATTCTGTGCTTAAAGAGATCTCTGGTTACATGTGTTTCTAGACTTCCCTGCCCATATTATCACTCATGTGTGTGTGTTTGTGTGTGTGTGTATGTGTGTGTTTTATACAACTAATGATTTTGTTCAACTTGATTATCCTTATGCTGGAGAATGTGTGGGAATAAAAACGGATTGGATGAAATTAATTATCGGGGCAAAACGTGATTGGGTGAAACGTATTTGGTGAAACATGATTGGTCCAAACGTGATTGGTCAAAACATGATTGGGCAAAGCGTAATTAGGTGAAACGTAATTTGGCAATACGTTGTGCATTGTCCAGACCTGCCTCAAGACAAGCACTCTCTTGTAGACCATTCTCTAGACTTCCAAGGCGTAAAACAGCGACAGTTTCAGTTTCTCTGCGGCATGTGTCTGTAGATCGCAGCCATGTAGTCTCCGCAACATCTCATTTATGTCCCAATTTGAAAATAGCCTTAAGACATACCTGTTACACTGCTACTTTACTCCCCTGATTGTTGTAGTAAGCTGTGTGGAAAGTGTGGGAGGATCTGTCTGTTGCTGTGGGGGACTGGCAGGGGTGTGGAGTGAAGGTCTCTCTCTCTCTCTCTCTCTCTCTCTAAATGTGTGGTTTATATTTGGGGGATATTGAATGGACAACGTTTCGAGTTGCTGATGCGAGATATTGTGCTCAGTAAATACTATTCCTTATCAATTTTACTGGCTGTGGATTTACGGTGTGATGATAACGTTCTCGATGTGTGAATAAGTAGATGCCTTGTGTGTTGCGACGATACTAATGTGGGGTTCGTAGTCGCCCGGGGATGAGATTAGGAATGAATGACTGAATGAACCAGAAAGAATGAACGAATAAGACCTTTTTGATTTTCTGCCATGACTCTACAGATTTGACGCCTGGCCTTCGGCACACCCTTAAAACACATAAATAATCAATATCTCGTCCAAAGAAACGAAGGGATTACATTTCCTGATGGGTACCACATGCACAGATGGCGGCGCAGAACAAACACGCTTTAGGATTATCTTTTCGTGTACCGATATAAAAAAAAGGTGGGGGGGGGGGGGGGGGGGGGGGGGGGGGGGGTGAAGGGGGGGGGGGGGGAAGGGGGGGGGGGGGGGGGGAGGGAGGGATGGTGTCGGTGGGTGCCTGAGAGAGAGAGTTAAGTGTAGAAGCTTTGCGTGTTGCACACCAGGCAGGTATTATTAACTCGACTCCCAGATTAGCGCTACAGATGTGACATGGGGGTTTGCCTTGACCTGCTGTATACACGCTGTGCATTGATATGTAGCACAGGGGGATCGGCGAATTCCTGTATTGTGACGTTGTTCCTTTCTAGACTTAGCACGCCACATGCGTTTTTTTTCAGCTCTCTGATACCGCATATCAACTCACGAGGTCTTCACAGTTGCTCTGCGTTGACTGAGGAGCACAGTGAAAGAGGGAGCGCATCGACACTCCCCCAGCTCGATACTCCCCACCTCAGTACTCCTCCCCTGTTCGATAGTCCCTCTGCTCAATACTCCTCCTACTCGATTCGACTCGATGTCCCCCTTCCTAATATTTCCCCCTGCTCGATATTCCCTCGGCTCTGTACTCCCCCGCCCACAAAGGAAAGAAACTCTTGTTCTAGAGTAGAGGGGTTACGAGAGGAAATCTTTCCCACTTCCACAGTTAAAGATCACGCGCGCGCTCGTACAAACGCACATGCCACAGGCACAAAGAGAGCAGAGAGAGAGAGAGAGAGAGAAAGCGTTGCTTATAGCCCAGCTGACCGCAAAGGGCCACTAACCATGGCTGGCTGCCGCTGTGTGCAAGGGGGGGGGGGGGTGGGGGGGGGGGGGGGGGGGGGGGGGGGGGGGGGGGGGGGGGGGGGGGGGGGGGGGGGGGGAGGGGATAGGGGGGGGGGGGGACTCACGGGGGGGTGGGGGGGGCTTTTTGGGGGGGGGAGGGGCATGGGGATGGGGGGGGGGGGGGGGGGGGGGGGATATCTGGGGACTCCGACCCAATTGAAGGGTAGAATTTACACTTAACCAGTCGATAGGGGTGCAACACTCAAGGGGGGGGGGGGATGAGTTTCAGAGTTCAAATCCCGCTGATATGCCTGGGCTCAGATTGGGGGGGGGATGGGGGGGAGGGAGTGAGGGAGGGGAGAAGACTAGAAGAAAAAAAAATCGTCATTTTTGTTGCTCGTCTGAAAACTATTGTGGTTGTGTGGGCCATGGCTCTATCTGGGTAAGTAGAGAGAGAGAGGTCTTCACCGCCCTCCCCCCCCCCCCCCCCCCCACCCCCCCCCCCCCCCCCCCCCCCCCCCCCCCCCCCCCCCCCCCCCCCCCCCCCCCCCCGCCTGACCCCCCCCCCCCCCACCCCCCCCCCCCATCAGATGTTGATAGTTCAAATCCCCGCTGATGCCTGCCCCCCCCCCGTCTGGGGGGAAGATGAGAGAAGACAACCGTTCCATTTTTGTTGCTCGTCTGAAACCTACCCCCCCACCCCCATGATGATAAAGCAATAATGATACTACTTATAAAAAAATAGTAATAATGACAACAACATTAACAACAATAGTGACATTAACATTGATAAAAATAACAACAACAATAATAAGAACAACATTAATGATAATAATAACAACAACAGCAAAAGTGGACATTTTATACAACGCTTTTTGAAGACCAAAGCATAAACAACCAACAAAAATGTGAAAATAACAAAAAGTAGTACAGACAAATTACATAATAGTTTATACGGCTTGCACTAAGTTTAAAGCCTTGTAACATATTCCCAACATTTCAAACATAAAAAGAATACTAAAAATGCACGGACTACTCGTACAAGGCAGTTATGTACATGAATAATTTCCACACACTCACACACGCGCGCGCGTGCGCGCACTGACTGACTGACTGACTGAAACCATTTACTGTCAGATTAACATAGTGTTGTACTGACAAACGTGTGTGTGTGTGTGTGTGTGTGTGTGTGTGTGTGTGTGTGTGTGTGTGCGCGCGCGCGCGCGCACACACACTTTTTCATTCCTGATTTTTCTCTTTCATACACTAACATCCACGCAGACATGTCCAAGCTTGATCACAACTAATACAAGCCTGCAGGTACATTAAAAAAAAAAAAAAAACACATACAAATTGCAGAAACAGGACATCCAAGGAGAATTATCTTGAGGCTTGTGTGAAAAGGTGTGTTTTCACATTCGATTTGAAGGCAGGAAGAGAAGAACAACAGCGGATAGCAAAAGGCAGTGGATTCCAGAACTGGTTGGCTAGGGTACAAAGAGTACGTCCACCATTTTTTTTCTTTGTCTGTAGAACGTAGAGAGGGTTGCAAAATATTGTTGTCAGCAGAAGAGTGTGTAGAGTGTATCTAACGGGTTTCTCCATGGTGTCTGTAGACCTCAGTGGTAAAAGCTGTTTATTCGAATCGGATGTTGCGAGTTCAACTCTGGCGAGGCGGGGGGGCGGGGGCGGGGGGGGGGGGGGCTGCTGCAAAAGAACAATACTGGCATTTTGACTGTCCGTCTTAACATGTCGTTCTGGTGGTGTGTGTGATTTCAGGTAGCTCCCTTACTCCTCCCCATCCGTTTCCTACCGTCCGAGGATAACCGTTCCCTTTGTCATTTTACCTTCGACGGATGTGAACTTAAATATGGATGCATTTCCACCCGCTATTGCATGGTTTAGCATCACGGATTTCCGGCTTGGAGTCAGTGGGTTGGATTCAAAGCCATTGGTGGGCTTTTTTCTGCCCTGACCGGCTCCTACCGACAGCTGATATTCATCATCCTCATTCTCACTGATCAGGTTTTAAAATGGTTTTGATAGTTTCTGTGTAAGCTTGCCGAACAAATCCTGGATCCGTCTTTGGATTCGGATCAGCACAACCAATCGGCCCCGAATTCTGTGGGTTCCTCCTTAGTCCATCTTTTCATCAGGTTTCAATAAAACTGGTGCAGATGCTTTTGCAGCGATCTTACAAACTGATGAACCAAGAGACGTGAAGGGAAATATAATATCCTTGGGTGAAAGTTATGGAATACGGAAGAGGGTGATTGCTGATCGTTATTCTGCCTCTTTGTGCAGTCTTTCACGATCTAATCACTCCTCCATAGATGAGGAGGAGGGTGGAGGATAAGTATCTTCACCTTTCGCTGGTGGAGGTGCCCTTGTATAATATTGAAGGCATTCATCATTTCCTGTTGACCTGATTGGCTCTCTGTCTGCCTCCTGGTTAAAGTAGGCAGTCTGTTCGCCCAAGGACCGTAGAAGAGGTGATAGTCGACCGCGGCAGGTGTGCTTGTGTGTCTGGGCCTTTTTGAACTTGCAGTCGGAGCTGTTTTGACAGTGGGCATGTCGATGGTCTAGCTGAGGCGAGTTGAGCACTTGCAAATTAAGGATTAAAAACGTTGTTTGTTAAAAAAAGAACGTTTTCACTTCTCAATTTGCAAAGGTCAAATGTGCTTCTCTGGGCCGTGTGGATTTTACGGTTAGGGCCATTTGACAGGAATTGGGGAAATTTACTTGCCGTCAGGAAGTTTTGTGGTATTGAACGTGTCGATGGTCTAGTTGAAGCGAGTGAATATTTACACATTAAAGATTTTAAAAAATCGTTGTTTTCAACAAAGAAAGTATTGCCATAATTTCCAAAATATTGTAACACAGACCTTCTAGAGAAGTCATGACAGATATCACTCTTCCAAATGTCTCATTTTTGTGGTGATTAGTAGCGTAACTGGTGACAAGAAGACTGAAATAGACTTGCTGAAAAATGAGCGCAAGTACTGTATTTGAAGCGAGCTGAATATTTACACATTAAAGATTTTAAAAAATCGTTGTTTTCAACAAAGAAAGTATTGAACTCCATAATTTCCAAAATATTGTAACACAGACCTTCTAGAGAAGTCATGACAGATATCACTCTTCCAAATGTCTCATTTTTGTGCGTGATTAGTAGCAATGGTAACTGGTGACAAGAAGACTGAAATAGACTGCAGACCTGCTGAAAAAAATGCCCAAATACTAAAAAACACACAAAACACATAAAGTACAGGAATGCGCAAAATAATGTTGCTCTCCAATTGTTGAACAGGTCACTGATGCGGCTAATCTGTAGCATTGGTTGTAAGAGTCTATTCAGACTGTCCCCGTCGGCAGACGTCACGTTACTCCACATATTTTTCATATTCATCTCTTCCTCTGGTGGTAGGAAAGGTCTTTGTTTATTGCCCTCAGAGCCATGCAAATAAGAATGCCCCCCCCCCCCCCCCCCTCCTTAGCCCCTCCTCGATCCCTCTCTTTAGTCCCCACCCCTATTCCATCCACCCCTCACCACCACCACCACCACCCCACCGCCCCAGGTATATGGATATTAACCCACGATCACCCGCAAAATGTCGATGTGTTTAGAAAACTGGCGGTAAGTTTCCTTTATGTACGCCAACACGGATATATCCTGAACATGTAAGATGCGCGGTGAAGCTGCGCGTCTCCTTTACTAAACTCCTTGGTTCGCCACACTTTGCCGCTAATCGTGGCAAACGGTTCAGACACAAACAGGGGGTGGTTCATTCGGCGTTCAAAGGCTATGTACAGGCAGCAGGCCGACTTTGCAGAACAGCCGACAAGAATTAGCTGATGTGCATTGTAACCTAAGAGGGCAATCCAACGAATTGAACAGTTTTTCTCTCGCGGTCGTTGTGCGCGGTAACTGCAGAGAGCCCGGAAGTTGTTAGTGACCCGCGCATGTGCACCGGAGTTCGACAAAGGCAAATAGTAGAGAAACTGAGGTGAGGTACTCATCCTCCCCTGCTAAACTTTTTCTGCTGATATATATTTCTTTTAATTTTCTATTTTGTGCCTATTTGCAGCAAATATCTATGCGCTATTTTTTCCCCATTTTCCTTTAATCTAGTAGTCATGAGGATGTTTCATCGTCAATAATTTGGGATGAATGTATGGAATATGAGGTCGGATAAAGTAATATAGAATGTGCTAAAGATGCCATACTTGGGCTGTACCCGTACCCGTACTTTTACCAGCTGCATGTCGAAACACTAAATCCAAGTTTAGCTTGACTAGAGAACGGAAGAACACAGTTTGCCAAGAAGACTTCTTTTATCGTTAAATCATTTTCTTGATTTGATAATAACGGTGAAGGTAATGGGAAGTAGGAGGAAGAGGAGAGGAGGAAACAAATGTCGATCCGGACACGATAAATAAAATCTGCTTAAAAATAAAAACCGTGACCCAGAAATAGGAAAGTTCTTGTTACATCGAAAGTTACGTAATCTCTAATACTTTAGCCCGATTGCGAAATCTTTACGAAAAGTTGAACACCTCTCTCTCTCTCTCTCTCCTCTCTCTCTCTCTCTTGTCTCTCCATTCTCTCCGAACACACACACACACACACACACACACGCCCATACACAGACACACACACACACACACACACACATACACACACACACACACACACACACACACACACACACATACACACACCTCCACACACACATACACACATACACACACACACACACACACACACACATACACAGACACACACACACACACAGACACACACACACACACACACACACACACACACACACACACACACACACATACACAGACACACACACACACACACACACACACAAACACACACACTATACAGATGCTGGTTTTTTTTTTTAAGTCAAAGGAGGGGGAGGGGAGTTAAGGGTTGAGTGGGTGCTAACGGAAGTGTGTAAAGGGCGGGTGAAGAAGCGGGCGGGGAGGGGGGGAGGGGTCGGGTGGGAGGGGGTGGGGGGGGGGGGGGGGGGGGGGGGGGGGGGGTGTATGCGGGTCAAGTCAGCGGCGGGTGGCTTGTCGGAGAAGATGGTGGCTAATTGAACGGGGCAGCAGTCAAAAGCCCTGTCGTTGGGGAGCTGCCGGATCAAAGCCTGCCTGCCCTCGCCGGGCTCAATACGACCGGCGGAACTCAGGGGGCAGTTTTAGTAGAGGCTGAGTAGCGACAGTGATTTTTGCAGCTTGTGATTTTGTCCCCACGCGCCTGCCAATACTTCCCCCGCCCGCCGCGTCCCCCTGTTTGACATCACATCCGCTGATGACCGTTATTACCTCCGCGCTCACAAGAGTTCCACCTGAGCTCCCGGGGAATCGATGCGCTGCCAAGGGGAACACTCCGGGCTTCATTTGCAAACTTTGTCCAAAGCTGCTCATTGTGTCAGATCATAACATCGGAAACAAACGGCGGGGATCGGGGGCGGTGGTTAGCCATGGATTTTTGAAATCGTTACCCTCGTCTCCCCGACCTTGCCGCCGACAAGCCCGGACCTCACACGCTCGTCGCCAGCCAGGACAGGAGAGGGGGGTGGTGGTAGGGGAGGGTGGGGGTGGGACAGGGACGGAAGGAGACGGGGAGACGGGGTGGGAAGGACACGGGGATGAAGACAGGATGAGAGCTGAGTTTTTTTTTTTTTTGGAGGAGAGACATGGTGCTTTTCAAAGCGGGGCTGATCGTTGAAACGTCTTTCTGTCCTTGTTCTGAGTGGACTTTGACTTGAGTCCTGTGCTCCCCTCTTTCAAGAGTTTCTGTGTACCGAAGGGAGGAGAGAAGGAATTTGAATTAAACAGTATTGAGCAGACTATACTCCTCAATAATTGTTTATTAATGCATGGTTATGTCGAAGTTCACTGTGTGTAATGGGTCGGGCTACACAGATGCGACAAAGTCGTAGGAAGTCAGATGCTAACGAGTAATTTAAATATTTTGTCAAGGTCACAAATGGATTAAAAAAAAAGACCGTAGTTATCTGTTGGAATCTCTCCAATGGTTAAAACAACACCCTTCTCTGTGACTTGCGCGAAAAGCATGCAAAGAGTGGCTTTTGTAACCTTTAAGCCAACAAAGACTATGATCAGAGGATAGTTTCTACGCGTTTGATGTTATTATTATTGTGATATTATTATAATGATACTTATATAGCGCCTATTCTCGGCTAGAGACCAAGCTCTAAGCGCTTTACAATCCACACTCGTTTACACAACGGGCTGCCTATCTGGGTAGTGCCGACTGAAGAGCTGCCAGCTGGCGCTTCATTCAGTCGTTTCCCGTGCCATCCAGTCAGTATCGTTCAATATCGTTCACTCTGTTTCCTCTCTTCCTTCATTCTTTCTATTTCTCACGCAGGGTGCATGCTGTGTGTGACGTGTCATCCATGCCAACGGCCAAACTGGCCCTCTCTTCCGAAAGTTGGTGGTGATGGGATTTTTACGTGTGTGCAAGATGTTATGCGTGCGTTCACATACGGAACCTCAGTTTATTGTCTCATTCGAAGGACTGTATGGAAATGGAGTCAGAACCAATGTTAACTCCGAGGGGAAAATCCCACTGTACCGAAACGGCCCGGCGGAGATTCGAACCTGCAACCCTAGAATCACCAAGAATACGAGTCCGGTGCTCTACCAACTGAGCTACTCCGGTCTCCCTAATGTACATCAAATGAATTGCAAACAGACATTTGCCGTGACCTTCTAAAAAAAAATATCATCTGATATAGAAAGGCTCACTAACAGGCAGACAGACAGACAGCAGGGAAAAGGGTGGGGGAGGAGACGAAGGCGTGTACATAGGTTATGTCCCGTGCCTGTTAGAGTTCAATCGATGTCCCACTTCAGTTCAATACGACGACGGCAAAATCTTGGGAGTCAACTGGCGGGCAGGAAGGATCAGTCACTTCATTAAAGTCTGTTGGCGATCTGCAGGCAGCAATTTGGTCCTCTGGTCACGGTTCGCTTGCTGATTGGAAACAGCAGCCATGGTTGACTGCGTTCAAGTCGTGCCATGCGTCACTGCAGATTACAAGAGAAGAGAAGAGAAGAGAAGAGAAGAGAGAGAGAGAGAGAGAGAGAGAGAGAGAGAGAGAGAGAGAGAGAGAGTGGAGGTGAAGGCGGGAAGGTAGAGTATGGGGGTATGTTTTGTTTCGCTGGGGAGAGAGAGAGAGAGAGAGAGAGAGAGAGAGAGAGAGAGAGAGAGAGAGAGAGAGAAGCTCAAAAACAGTTTGGCCCAAGGATGAAGGTGTTGGATCGTGTCATCTGTTCCTTCTGCTCTGCCCATACTATTTACACAATAAAATAACAAGATGATGAGACTCCTCCTCCTCCTACTACTTTTGCCGCTGCTGCTGCTGCTACTACTAGTAGTAGTAGTACTACTACTGCTACTACTGCTGCTGCTGCTACTACTACTTCTACTATTACTACCACTGCAGCTGATGTTGCTGCTGCTACTGCTGCTGCTAAATTGCTGTTGTTGCTGCTACCACTACTA
>JADBJO010000071.1:425000-445000 GCA_016801955.1 Conus betulinus
TTTTTCAATACATCTTACCACTGTAATCCAGGTAATTTTTTTTTCTTTTAAGTTCCTTGCAAGCGACGTCACCTTGGATTTTGTGCTACACGAGGGGAGGCTACTCGCCCGCGTCAGTGTTTTCAAAATTACATCCTACAGTTGCATTTTATGATCATTACCGACCGAATTTGAACGTTATCATCCCACACTTCGTTATGTAAAGACTCTATCTAGAATTAAACAAGTGAACATACCATGTAACCTTTCACTGGTCTTCGAATTTATTTTCCTATTCTGTTCTCGGATTCGCTTTTCTGGTTTAGATCTGTTGAAGAAGGGAGCACGCGTGTAATTCAAAGTGAAACTGAGTCGAACTCAAGTTGTTCCTAGTGTTCATTGTAAAATAGTTCCGTTGGTCCAGCTAGACATGCTTGATAGGGTTCTAGAAATATCTAGCTAGACAGGGTTCTAGAAATATCTAGCTAGACGGGGTTCTAGAAATATCTAGCTAGACAGGGTTCTAGAAATATCTAGCTAGACAGTGTTCTAGAAATATGTTCCACGCGACGATATTGTACGGCTGAGGTATGAAAATAAAAGGGGAAAAAAATAAAGAAGAAAAAAAAATGAATAATGGCTTGACCATCTTGACTGATGTTGTTTAACAGCCGACCAGCTGCAGTGTACAATGTATATGAACACGGAATTCGGAAGATTAGCAGCTGTGGTACCAAGAACGCAGGAGCATGTGTTTCTCTCCCAGCGAACCGGCGTTCCCACGCGCTAAATTTGTTGGAAATATGTAAACACGGCCAATGAGTTTCCCCCCATCCTTCCCCCCCACTAAACCTACTGCCACACGCCGCAACCACTTTTCAAACATGACCACGTGGTCTATGTCATGTGACAGCCGGGGCCACCTGGTGGCGGGGGTGGGTAGTAGGAGCGCTTCAGGAAGGGAAGCCACCCACCCACGTGTTTCCTTATTTTGACACCTCAGAGTTACCGGCCGTGGCGGTGGGCAGAGAACTTCAAACTATGGACGTCAGCAGTAGGTCTGGTTTTGGGGCGAGACAGGAGACACGTGGTGGCTTGCCTGTACGTGCACTTGGCTGTTGCGCCTGCCTGTTTACTGCTCTAATAATAGAGTCCAGCTTTGAACTCTGTCTCTCTGTCCGTCCGTCCGTTCATCCGTCTGTCTGTCTGTCTGTCTGTCTGTCTGTCTGTCTGTCTGTCTGTCTCTGTCTGTCTGTCTGTCTCTCTCTCTCTCTCTCTCTGTCTCTCTCTCTCTCTCTCTCTCTCTCTCTCTCTCTCTCTCTCTCTCTCTCTCTCTCTCTCTCTCTCTCTCTGTCCTGCGCGCTCGTCCACACAGCGCACATACGCGCGCAGACAGACAGACATATGGACACACATATATATACAATCACGCACACATGCATCCCCTGCCTCTCCCCCCACCCCCACCCCCCACCCCTACCCCCACACACCTGTCTAAAATCATTTCAAGGAAACGTACATCAAACTGAAAAAGAAAAAAAAAAAAAAAATAAAAAAGAATGCACGAAGATACACGCTTTTGTTTTCTAGCACTTCCTTCAGATTAGCTGGACTAGCTTTATGTCTGTTGTTAATGTTATTGTTTTGTGGACTATATCACCATATGTAAATGAAATATGTTGACTGAATGAACTTACATAATGCTACAGCAGTGGCAATGGCAGTCATTTGCAATGACAGTAGAGAGGCAAAGGAAGGTGATGCCGTTCACAGTCTTGATATTAATGCATGATGGTGTCGATCGAGCTGCCCAAAATGGCGTCAAATGGCTGCAAGCTAGCTGCATTGAAATCAGTGACTTGTTTCATCACTTTGTGTTTGAGTACATTATTCTCTCTCTCTCTCTCTCTCTCTCTCTCTCTCTCTCTCTCTCTCTCTGTCTCTCTCTCTGTCTGTCTGTCTGTCTGTCTGTCTGTCTATATCTGTCTATATCTGAGTTTGTCTGTCTGTCTCCCCTCCCCTCTCTCTCTCTCTCTCTCTTCTCTCTGAGTGTGTGTGTGTGTGTGTGTGTGTGTGTGTGTGTGTGTGTGTGTGTGTGTGTTATTGTCGTTGTTCTTCTTCTTGTTGTTTTCTTTTAAGCTGTAGAGGCAATTTTTGTTTTTTAGTTTGGTTTTATTTGTTTGTTTGTGCTTGTTTTTGAATGTGTTTTTAGCTCGAATGATGCATTTATTGATGTACTCATTCAACGAGAACTGTCGGGTGATGACGAAAACCCGGTGTGGGCAAACACTACCTCTGTCACGACAAAATCTATTCAAAACAAAATCTCATCGCCCATGTACATCCTTCCCCTCTATTCCGTGCATTTCTGTGAGGAAGTGGCACTCCCCTTCTCTCCCTTCTCTCTGGCAGATCTGAATCACCCCTCCCGTCGCCCCCCCCCCCTCCCCCTCCCCACATGATTATGAAATACATAAAACATAAACATAGTGAGCATGCCTCTGCAGGACATCTGTGGGAGAAGAATCCCCCCTCCCCCTTCCTCTTCTTTCTTCCCCATCCTTCCTCCTCCATCACCACTAGCGCCCCTACCCTCCCGCCCCAACCTCTCATCCTCTCTCTCCCACACAGGGGACTATGGGGTAAGTGGACGAAGTGTGAACGCAAGTGGAAAAGCTCACGTGTGGTCCGTAACCTATGACCCATGGTCCGCTGGCTCGTGCTGTGCACGTGCACATGTCTTCCCCTCAATGGGAGGTAAACTCTCTCTCTCTCTCTCTCTCTCTCTCTCTCTCTCTCTCTCTCTCTCTCTCTCTGCTCGCGCGTGCGCGCGCGTTTGTGTGAGTATGTCATTGTGTGTGTGTGTGTGTGTGTGTGTGTGTGTGTGTGTGTGTGTGTGTGTGTCTGTGTCTGTGTGTGTGCGCGCGCGCGCGCTTGCATATGAGTGTATATTTTGACTTTACTTTCTTAGTCTGTAACGCTCTGGTTATTCTTGTTGATTATTTATACGTGTGTGAGGACAAACAGGCAGACAGAGGCAGACAAGCAGACAGGCAGACAGACAGACAGACAGACGCAGACACAGACACAGACACAGACACAGCGAGTCTATGGGGAGAGTATGACTACTGCGTACATCAAAGGACCGATCGGAAAAGGTTGCTACTTATTTATGCAGTGGATAAAACTAATTATGAAACATGAATAGATAAAATTTCGTTCTCTAATTTCCTGCCTTTTAAAGATAACATTGATCTTGTTTGTGTTGCAGATGAAACGAGTTTGAAATGAAAACAATTGTCTCTGTGATTCGTATACACGGAAGTGTGTGTCGGGCTGCGTAATTTGCCAAATTCTGCAACATTTCTTGTGATTGGTGATAACTAATAGAGCCATTTATTTGTGACTTGTGAGGACATCACAGAGTGAGTCAGAAGTCACATGCTGTCGTGTTGTTGTTGTTGTTGTTGTTGTTTATTATTATTGTTTCTGTTGTTGTCGTCGTTGTTGTTTGGTTTTTCTTCCTAATTTTCTGACACCTCTAAGTGCTATCACTCGCACACTGTTGATTCTGGCCCTCTCACGGGCCTCCCCTCCCTGCTTAGACATAGCCACATCCAGCTTTTCCTGTCTCAGGCTCAGAACAGGCAGCTAGTAGGGAGCAGTCAACATCAATTCGCTATGAGGCAGCCACCAGAGAAGACACTGCGCTGCTGCTTAGATCGCCTGCACACGTTGCAGCTCGAGAGTCTGAATACCATTTATCTTGACTCTCAAACTCCTAAATAGATATACCTCTAACCTGTCCGGATTAGAATGAAGGTCTGTTGGAGTTATCTGATCTTGAGGTATATCGGTGGTTATTTCCCTTCCGCTCTTCGACATAATGGCGCGTATTTTCGCGGACCCCGGTTCAGTCGTAAAATCGATCGTGCGGAGTATGTATGAGTTCAAAACAGAAAGAGCAGAGGACATAATAAACTGCTGATGTAGAAGTTGGATTGCAGCGCATCTGATTGCAGATCAAGAGAGAGAACGAATGGAATGAATTAAGGTTAGTCGAGCGTGTGCGTATGTGAGCGGGACAGACTGGCCTATGGTAGGCGGGAGGCACTCTATGTTCCCCCAGGTCTATGTTCCCCCAGGTCTATGTTCCCCCCAGGACTATATTCTCCCAGGTCTATGTTCCCCCAGGTCTATATTTCCCCCAAGGCTATCTTCCCCCAAGCCTTTGCTCACTGTTTTTTCGTTTTTGTTTTGTTTTTTTTCTTTTGTAACAAGTTCTTTGACGATAGCGCGATTGGAAAAAACTTCATCTTGGGTTCTAATCCTGTACTCATTTCTTTTGTTTGCGCTTGGCAATGGGGAAGTAACCTTGCAGCGCATTGCCTGTGTATATGTGAGACTTCAATGCAGGATCAGGTGCCTCCCTTTATGTTACCTGGGGTTCAATCCTTGTTATTACCTCTGTGCTGTGTGTAACATTTGCAGTTCAGACCAGCGTGACACGTCAATAGCCCTGGGGGAACATAGACCTGGGAGAATATAGACATGGGGGAACATAGACATGCTCCTGGGGGAATATAGACCTGGGGGAGACCTGAGGGAACATAGACATGCTCCCTAGTAGGCCCATGGGTGATAGCGCTTCAGTTATATCTGTGGACTGGTTATCAGCGTGTACGACACAGATGTCATCGCCCAACAGCTTACGTCTGATCGCCGCCAAGGTTTTAGTCTGTAACTTTGTAATGACGGCCGTTTCTTCATCCGAAGCACTTACATTCAAGCTGCTTCTGTTTTTACACCGTACACAGATTGTGCACGTATAAAACAAACGCGTAAGTACGCTACTGACAGTAATGATTGCTTGACAGTGACTGCTCCCTGTGAATCGCCGGTGCCGGAGCTACGGCACGACGGGCTGGGCTGTGGCTGTGGCTGGGGGAAGGGGAGGGGAAGGGGGGGGGGGGTGGGGGGTGTTGGAATGAGTGGGGTGGGTGCAAAACCACTAATGTGGCACAGAAGTAAATAGATAGATCAATAAAGAAGTAAATAAATAAATAAATAAACAAATTAAAACGAATCAATAAATAGATAAAGTAACGATTGCTTAGCCGCGTAGCTAGTATCAATAGGCGTCCTCATCTTAATGGAGACCAGGTTCAGATCAGATCAGCTTTACGAGAAAAGTGTGTGTGTGGAAGGGCGGAAGGGGGGGGGGGGGGGGGGAGGGTTTCTCCAAACGGGGTTGCAATCCATATCTATTGGGGGTACATCAAACACTGTGCCAAAACAATGTCATTTTCGCCAGGCATATGGAGTTGCCAGGTTGCCAGGTGGACGGGGGGGGGGGGGGGGGGAAGGAGAGGGGGCGGGGGGGGGGGGGGGGTTGAGAAGTCTAGAAGTTCTGGACCCTCAATCGTCCAGCCCCGAAAACCATCACCACATGTATCTGACGACAGTCTCTCCGTCTACTACCTGAGACTGGAAACGATGGCAGCAACTCACACACACACAAAAAACGCGCTGACTGGAAGGAGCAATCGTACCAGGTGAAACTTGAAAAGGGGTTTGAGGTGTCACGAAAGTTTAGAGTTTTCGTAACTCGGGCTCGAAGAGTTGGTGTGGATGGCAAAGTCGGCCAAGAATGAGTGAGTTGGAAGATAGGAAAGGGCAATGTGGTTTATCAAAAGCGACTGAAAAAAAACCCTCTAGACTTTGTACGTGGTGACATGACCCGAACTGTCCCCTGTAGAGTTTGTATGTGGTGACATGACCCGAACTGTCCCCTGTAGAGTTTGTATCAAGTGACATGACCCGAACTGTCCCCTGTAGAGTTTGTATCAAGTGACATGACCCGAACTGTCCCCTGTAGAGTTTGTATCAAGTGACATGACCCCAACTCCCCAAGCTGGCCTTTTCAAAAAATGATTTACACGGAAGGTAGTGAAGAATTTCTTGTTTAATGTCCTGTCACACAAATAAGTGCTTGTAAACATCTATTTGAAATAATTTTTACAATGTTAAAATGCTACCATAACAAAACAAAAAAAGGGAAGGGGGGGGGGGGGGGGGGGGGGGGAAGAAGTGGGCAGGGTAGGGGATGAGGGAGACAGCGGGATAGGGCGCAGGAGAGAAAAAAATGATCGATCACGGGGGAGGGTGGAAGGGAACGGGGAGGGGGGGGGTGGGGTGCAAATTTGAACTTGTAAGGTGGTCTGAAGTACGACGAAATATTACGTAATGGACTTTGCAAAACTTAATCATTAGGTTAACAAGAAAAATCACTGATAACGAATCCAGAAAGTTAAATATATCAAGATTCTGATTGTCTGTGGATGGCACAATTTCTTGTAATAAAGGCCTCATTGGAACATAGTCAAAATTCACATGCTGAACAGTAATCTCACCATAGCATATAGCGTACACTTCAGATTCCAGCAATATTTAGTCCGCATTGAATTGGATACAAGTCTAAATGTGAGACTGGAAACAGGTCTGCAGATCGAAACAGAATCCGTTATAGAGTCCTTTGACGAGATTTTGAAGAAGAATTGAAGCGTCTTAAAACGTCTGTTTTCAAGTATATGGCTCATTCATTTTTTTTTTTTTTTCATATGATGACTGGCAGTTGACCCAAATACTACCAAAACACTGTGATCCTGCTTGCTGCTCTGTCGGTGGATCATGAACATATCAGACAGAAGTTTACAGAGGATGTTCTGGACAGCTAAAGACCTGTTGATGCAGTGTTCAGGACACAGACTGGCTTGGTGCCGGATGATAACGAAGCTTACTGCAGTCCACAGACGGCCTTCAGACACGTAGACCACTGTCTCTGGACATGCCCCGCCTACTGACCGACCACACACTGGCTTTCTCAGTCAGACCATATGCCATTCTCCAAACAGCCCCAGATAAAAAGAGTACAGACATGTCACCTCTCATCCTAACTGCCCCCCCACTCTGGGCAGCCAATTAATTTTCACGGCTGGTTGCACTGATGAATACGTGTTTACCCACTAAAATCTGTCCAAACCTTGTCCCTGTTTTCTCCGCGTTGCTAATGTGTGTGTCTGCTCCTGCGTCCCTTGCTCAGCGGAGCGAGCGGGGAGCCAGTAGGCTGTTGACTCACCTGGGACTGGTTGGCGGAGGATGGGGACCTGTGCTGGAAGCGGAGCGTGGAACGGCCTCTACCCATGAGAACGGCGAGGGTGGCACCGGTCTGACCACACGGGGCCTGCAAATGACTTCATGCTGGGCAACGGGACTAATTGTGTGGCGTCATCTGTGTACCACTAGTGCTGCATCACTGGCTCTCGGCAACTCCTCAGAGACATGGTTTCACCTTTATATATATATATATATATATATATGCACTGCAGTGCACTGCAGTGGCAAATCATTTTGCACGGCAGTAGTGCGACGTAAGTAGCTCTGCCTACAAACTCAAGGTCATGTTTTCACATTCTAAATCTTAAAGGACGCTCGGAAGATGTGTGCCAAGGTTGGATTCTTGATCCACCCTTGGAGTCAGTTCGTGGGTGAAAATTTTTTTTTTTTTTCCCAACAAGGGAAGTTACAGTTGGTAAGAATGGAAAGAGTTAGTCCCCATGTACTTTTTGGCGACAGGATATGAAAAACATAGACATCTATACATTTTGAAAACATATAACCAGAATTTTTGATATTCGATAAAACTGTTTCGCTTAATTTACAAAATGTTGAGGTAATAAAACAATGACTTCACAGTGTCTATGTGCGGGGGAAAACTGTGCACTGACATCACTTAAATGGATTCTGGACCGACGTTCGATCTGAGGGCCACTTCACAGATCAGCAACAAGCTTAATTGGACTGGGGCCACATTCTATTTTTTCACCAAGTATGACCCACTGGCAGACGAACAAACAAACAGATGCCAGTGAAAATAGAATTTTCTTTCTGGAAGCGAGGGCTCCTCATTAACCGTGGGACTCCAGAACAACAAACAGCATGAAGCGAGAACCCCACCATTGTCCATGGGATCACAGAACAACTAATATGTAAAGCAAGGGTCCATCATTATCTTTAGGATGACAGAACAAGTAATATGAAGCAAGGGTCCATCATTATCTTTGGGATTACAGAACAACTAATATGAAGCAAAGGTCATCATTATCTTTGGGATTACAGAACAACTAATATGAAGCAAGGGTCCATCATTATCTTTGGGATTACAGAACAACTAATATGAAGCAAGGGTCCATCATTATCTTTGGGGTTACAGAACAACTAATATGAAGCAAGGGTCCATCATTATCTTTGGGATTACAGAATATGTAATATTAAGCAATAGTCCATTATTATCTTTGGGATTACAGAACGGCAACCAATCGTCAGATCTTGTTTTTCAACAGCTTTCACATTTCCTCGAAGTGCTGTCCTCCATCTGCTACACACGTGATCAAAATCACCTTCAAGAGCGGTTGATTCTCTGAGGGAGACAAGACGCGGCGCTGTGAAAGAACTGCTTTAAAACAAAATTGGAAATGAAATGAGGCAGGGAACAGTAAACAATAATCAGTAAACAAGTGGGGTTGTCTTTGCTCCCATAAGAAACCTAACACAGAGTAACTTTTATTGGCACAGCCTTTTAAACTTGAATAAAGTCAGACAAATACAAAGACAAACAATCTAATAGTGGGGGAAAAACAAAGCGCAGGCCAACAACTAAATTGTTTTCATAGTAATGACTTGGCAAAACTTTGAACTTAAGGAGGGCGTTTGGGGGGGGGGGGGGGGGGGGGGGGGGGGGGGCGGCAGGAGGTTGAAGATGTAAAAAACTGGGAACTAATTAGAAAATATGAAAAATAAGGGAAGCTGCGCTTTGTTTTTCCCCCACTATTAGATTGTTTGTCTTTGTATTTGTCTGACTTTATTCAAGTTTAAAAGGCTGTGCCAGTCTTGAATAAAAGTTACTCTGTGTTAGGTTTCCTTATGGGAGCAAAGACTACCCCACTTGTTTACTGATTATTGTTTACTGTTCCCTGCCTCATTTCATTTCCAATTTCGTTTTGATTAAATCGAGGTTATTTGTATTTGTTCTGTCTGTCTTTGTGTTTGTCTTTTGATCTCCCTTGCATCCTTGGGTGGATCCTCAAGCGTAGGCACAAAGATTGCCCCCTACATTTATACTATTGCATAATATCTGTAGTTTTTCAGCAACTTTTTTTTTCCTCCCCACACTTTCGTTTGCTTTCTTTTACTACTCTTCGCTGGCTGCTTCGGGGGTGCTATTGGATTCTTTTTTGCACCCTTGGTGGTGAGAACACCACGGTATTATGGACTGTGGTGTGTCTCTATTTGACGCCAGGGAGTTCAGATACAGCCAGCCGTGTCAGCCTGATGAGTATCCGACCCAGCGGACGATAAGACTTCGGAGCAGGCAATACAAATATATCTGCCTTTAAAAGGGATTGCGATGGTTCCCTTATATAGCCAGTGAAGAGTTTCATATTTTCTTAATTTCATGTTCTCGGTTTTTACATCTTCAACCTCCTGCCGCCCCGCCCTCCTTAAGTTCAAAGTTTTGTCAAGTCATTACTAAGAAGACAATTTAGTTGTTGGCCTGCGCTTTTTATTCCCACACTATTAGATTTTTTGTATTTGTCTGATTTTATTCAAGTTTAATTTAAAAGGCTGTGCTAGTCTTGAATAAAAATTACTCTGTGTTAGGTTTCCTTATGGGAGCAAAGACTACCCCACTTTTTTACTGATTATGCTTTTTAAAACGGTTAGGTTGTGAACATATTTGTCTCTCCTTCCAACTTCGGCTTAAAGAATGAAAAAGACCAAATGTCAGGTGCTTAAGTCAGGATTGTAGAGTGGGTGGGGAAGAACGTAGATGCGTAGCTCTTTATAGTACCGTAGCGAATTTGACCCCTGTGAGGAAAAGGGTTGATACGACGTGTAGTATGGTTCTACTCGTGCCCACAGCTGGGTTTACTCAGGTTCGAACTTTGTGAAGAGCGGTTCACACATAGTAATGAACTACGAGTGCAAACTTCTCCAAGCAGAATGTAAATGGTGATAGAGCCAACGGTGTAAAAACACAGCGAGAAAGTCTCAACTAACATGGATGTAGAGTGTATGGTCTCTATGCATCAGCAGTCACACTGGCGCTCACACGTTATTCGAGAGTCTGTTGTAAATTCCGTGCAGTTACATTAAAGCTATATCATTTTCTGACACAAGCATCTGATGGCATATGGCCTTAACACGGAAAGCAAGTTAATGGAACATTCAGCTCGCAGGGTTTTTATTGTTGTGTGTGTGTGTGTGTTATCTGTAAAGAAAGGGCTACCCATCCTGTGGCTGCTTTTTCAGACTGACGGCGTGTCATACAATCAGTTTCAATGGCAGGTTACCAATATTACTCACCCCTTGGATATAAACATTAAGGCCATCTTCCACGAGTTCTTTCACTAACATCAAAATTTTGTTCGTTCCCTTTTTCCACGAGTCCCGTTCTCTAAAATCAAAGTTTTGTTCGTTCCAAACCGTCACAGGTCGCCCTGGCTTGCCATCCCCTCCCCCCCCCCCCCCCCCCCCCCCCCCCCCCCCCCCTTTAAAACGCCCTATCCATCTGCAGATCGTTTTATAAGACACACAACTGTTCCCATACACTGGTCCCTAATCCACATAAATTTCCATTGGTTTATTCTCAATTTTCCATGTGGTAAAGACGTAGATTTTAATACGATTCCTTTCTTTTAGGAAATTCAGCTGTTTATGTCACTTTCTTGATGTCACACGCGGAAACATTTGTCATTGATGACGTCATTTCATAGCATGTGCATGTGAAAGGAGAAACGGCTGAATTGATCACGATGTTTACCTTAAAATACGTGGACAAAGCTAGTATTCTGCAGAGCTTTACGACAGTGGATAAACGTGGACCCTCTGATTACAGATTGATCCAGTTTCGCTCAGCGTTAGAGCTGACTTGGTGTATCTCGGCAACAACTCATGGACACGGTTTCTTTCACATGGCATGAATACGGTTGTGAAGAATAACTTAGGGGCGGATAGGTCTGTTTAAAAAAAGGATACATTGCATTTATGACTTTGGGGTTATTCCCAGTTTTGACAAGCGTTAGTGCCATTCCACCGGGTGAGCGGAGCGTTTAATGGATGTCTATCTATTGATAGACCAGTCTTGCGCGATGTGCGCGCGTGAGTGTGTGTGTGTGTGATAGTTCAGTAGCTTTTTTTTTTCCAATTTGTTTATACCAGAGCCAGTTTTTTTTTCCGTTCTGAAGAATAAACAAGGTTTTTTTTTTCACTTCGAGATAGACAGCTAGTAGATATAGATAGACTATAACAGAGAAAGGGGACGAGAGAGAGAGAGAGAGAGAGAGAGAGAGAGAGAAAGATGAGAAATGAATAGATCGATAGACTGCTAGATAAACAGACGGATCGATAGCATTTCGCAGGAAAGAAGAAAAGTAAAGACTGTTCTGCACATTTCTAAACTGCCGTCAGCATTGATGTCAATGACTATGCTGACGTTGATGAACAGCTGAGCTGACCCCTCTCACTGTTGACACCATTTAATCTCCCGTAGGCTCAAAGATTCCCCCCTCCCCCCATTTATTAGCCTTCAATAAGTCATTTTTTTTTTCAATTAATTTTGAAAACTTGTTCTTTATGTACTTTTCTCTTATTTTGCTTATTCACTCTTTCACTGACTGCTTTCGGATGCCGTCAGACTTTGGTTTTGAGCCCTCGGCGGTGAGAAGACCCACAGATTTAGAGATGAGATGTCTCCATTTGATCCCAGCCAACCTGGTTTCGTTTATTAAAACGATCCACGAACAGAATTTGCTTCCAGACTGGTGATGTAATAGGTACTGTTACCGAATCTGATGAGTTTCCTGTGATAACAGTGAAGGACTTATCATTTACATCCTAAGGTTCTTTTTTCCATTCACATTATCAGTTCTTTTATATTCAAGTCATGAACTATTCCACTTTTCGTATAGCGTTGGTAACAATTATTTCTCTGGAGAAAATAGGAAACAAGTAGGATAACTCTTGCTCCCATGATGAAATAATTATAGGCCTATAGCTGTAAAAAAATATGCTGCTTACAATACTAAATCGCCTAATAGATATGACCACACAGAACAAACAGGGAGACATTTCCGGGAGAAAAACCATTGAACAGATTATTGACCGTGATTTTATGTTTGCCATTTTGGAAATGTTCTCTGTTGATTGCAATAAAACAGAGCAATGAATATAAACGATATGTTTCGCCTATGCGTTGATTACCAGGATACGTGCGAAATCTATCGCAAAAATAATGGAAAAAAAAGTGAAATGAAATAAACGAATGTAGAAATTCTGTCTGTCTCTGTGAAAGGTACGCTCTATGTAGGTCTATCAATCGAAGCCTCTGATGCTTTTTGTTGTTTTGTTCGTTCGTTTGCATCGATCAGATTATTCACGCTTTCAGTGTCAATAAAATGATTGAGGCTGTTTCGTATTAATGGATCGCCGATGCCCGCACGTATCGGCAGTCAATAATGTGTTTGCGTCAATTGAGTTATTAACGCTGCCTAAATGAAGGAGAAGCTCACTGATGCTGTTCTGTATCAGTCCAAGCGCTGAAGCCATGGGAATCAATCAGACACGACCATTGTGTCTGGCTGGAGTGTGCGCAACCTCACTCCATTTTCTATGACTTTATCAGGAGAACATTGCAGGTGGCTTCATTAATAAATATCCACAAACTTGCAATTCACCTGAAAGCCATTTTAGAACTATTGTCAGGAATTATAAGAGAGCAGAAGAAGGTATATATCTGGGAGAAGCGGGTGAACAGGAAGGGGGGGGGGGGGGGGGGGGGGGGGGGGGGGGGAGGGCAGGGGGGAGGGGGGTTAGGAAGAGGGAGGGAAGATGTATATATGCTGTGGCTGAGGAGAGGGAGATGGATTGTGAACGTGATCGATCAAAATTAAACCACTTTCAGCAGCAGACGATTCTATACTCATCCACCCCTCCCTATGGATAGTTGTGTGTGTGTGTGTGTGTGTGTGTTGTGTGTGTGTGAGGGGGGAGGGGGGTGTGATATGAGAGGTAGGGGTAGGGAAAAGGGGGGGGCAGAGAAGGAAGAGTGGCGGGGGTACACAGCAAGGCTTCTCAGCCCATCTATTCGACACTGTTGTCCTCACGTGCAGGCAAAGTCATTGAGAGACCTAAGAGTGGCGGAGGAAAAAAAAAAAAAAAAATGATGAAAGGCGGTTCAGCTACGGCCAGTGTAGATCGATGGCATCGCTTTTCACTTCCCGCCCCATCCCTCTCCTCCCCTTGGCTTTGTGCTGTCGTTTTGTGTGTCACTGCACCGAGTAACCTCCTGTCTCAATCACCGTGTTGCCCGCGCTCATTCACCCTTCTCCACGTCCGCTCTCTTCTAATATAATGCCCCTTGCGGTTTTTCACCTTTTTCTCCCCCCCCCCCCCCCCCCACCCCCCTTCCCCCCACGCCCCTCCCCTCCTTAGCTCCCCCCCCCCCCCCTCCTCCTCTCCCTTCCGATCTCTTTCCACTGTCTTTCCCTTCCTTAAAAGAAGGGGGGGGGGGGGGGGGTTGGTTGGGGTGGCCACACACACGGCACATACACAAGGTATTTGTTCGCTAGCTAATTAACAGCGATCCCCACCACCACCACCCTTCTTCCCCCCCATCCCATCCTTCTCCCCCCCCCCCCCCCCCCCCCCCTACCCACTACCCGCCCCCCCCCTGTTTCCTCTGAGGTACATCTGTACACAAGAGGTGAGCGAGAGCACGACGTGGTGTGTCTCTGGCCAGCCCACAACATCGCGCACGTCGTCATATCCTCTCCCACGCCAAGTAAGCTCCCTTTCGCCAAACCGGAAGTGACGCTACTTTTCCACCCATGGGCTTTTTTTTCCTTCCTTCTTCTATCGAGAGCTTCTTCCGCTTGCGGCACGCAAGAGCAGGTCGGATCAGGCGGTAGGAAGAGAGAGCTGTCAGGCATGATGGGAAACATGAAGCCCTGATCCAGGAAGACTGTTGACCACTGTTGGAAAAAGCTGCGAGATGTGCACGTCACTGGCTAGTTCCGGTGCGCGAGACACTGACTTCAATTACAGGAGGCAAATGAGGCGGCGGGGACTCGCCCGCTCACCGGTGCTTCTTTTTCTCCCCCTTCACCTCCCCTTCCCCCCCGCCCCCCCCCACCCCCCTCCCCCATTTTTCTTTTTTTTTTTTCTTTTTTTTTTTTTTTTTTTTTTTAGTAAACAGCGAGAGGGAGAGACGGTGAGAGGTGATGCAACTGGACTGGCTTCTCCGAGGAACGGTGCATATGTTTGAGTTGGGGGGTGGAGGGGTGAAGGAGGGGGAGGGGGTGGGATTCGGGCGGGGGGGGGGGGGGGGGGGGGGACGGACAAGAGTAAAGAGGAGGAGAGAGGAGGGAGGATCGGTGTAAACTCCCCGGGACCACACTGGGGTTACTCGCTGTGTGGTCGGTGGAAGTTCCGGAGGCTGACACGCCTGGGCGCACATCATGGTAACGCTTTCACGCCTTGGTACATAGCCTGGCCACGGTGCCAGAGCCGCTTGCTGCCGGTCTTGTCAGCCAACGAGTCGGCGATGGAGCTGCGCTGCGCTCTTCCTATCTTATCTCATCTCCACCGTCCCTCTGTCCCTCCCTGAGTTTCTTTTTCTCTGGTAGTGAATCTGTCTTTCACTTTCCCAGATTTTCCACCAACGGATTTCCCCGCACTCCACCCCCCACCCCCCCCCCCACCTCCGTCCTTCACGTCGTTCCACCCCGCCTCCCACCTCCTCTGAGAAGAACTGCCAATGTCCTGCTCCAGCAGCTACTAACCACTACATAACTGCTCGGAGATTTATTTTGCATATAAACTAGAAATTTTAAATCTAAAAAAAATACAGAGGGGTCTATTTAAGAAGAGTTCGTTGCGGGAAAGTCCTCTTGTACGCGATGGAAATAGAATCACAGTTTGTAACCATTTTATCCGAAAGGCTAGCACCCAGGCCTTCACACAAACTTGACGGAAAGGGAAAGGGGAATGGGTGGAGACGTTAGAAAACGGGGAGGGGGTGGGGCTTTCATTGCATGTTGTGTGAACAGACCCGGGGAATATGATATCGCTTCATAACGGCACTGGAGCACTCTTGTACTCACTCCAAATTCATTCTTGTCTCTACAAAGAAAGTAACCCCATTCTGGGAAGTGAGCGCCTGATAATTAAAAGAAAGAAAGGTCGGACGGGGGGGGGGGGGGGGGGGGGATAAGAGAGGAAATGGGAGGAGATGTAGGATGGAGGGTTTTCTACAATATATGAGTATGATGCAGTGTACTTTTCGAAAAGTCAGTTTACAGACTTATGGCAAAAGTTATAAGAAAAAAATGACACACACACACACACACACACACACACACACACACACACACACACACACACGCACACACTCGCACGCACACACACACACACACACACACACACACACACACACACACACACACTCGCACGCACGCACACACACACACACACACACACACACACACACACACACACACACACACACTCGCACGGACACACACACACACACACACACACACACACACACACACACACACACACACACATCAATTTGTGTGAGAATCTTAGTGCTGAAGCAAACACGACTGCTTTTGAAATGAAAGGCCATGACCTTGTGTCTTTCGTACCGACACTGGTGGACCCTCCACAATGCACGCTGGATGGCAGGTGTTCTACACCGTATACCAGTGTGGTATCAACTCTTTTTTTTTCTTTTCTGGAAAAGGAATCTGGCCGTAATTAAGCCATCAAAGAGTCCGATCACCTTGTTCTGATGTCTTCACGATGTTGTCGTTCATAATGAAAGAGTCCTGCTTGACATGGATCGAGTTGAAAAATGGTCTGTTGCTTGTCAGGAATCTTCATCGTGCGCGCTGATGTAGCACTGTTGAGCAACATATTGCTTCGGGGGGGGGGGGGGGGGGGGGGGGGGGGGGGGGAGGGTTCTCTGTCTGTCCGTTTCTCTGTCTCTGTCTGTCTGTCTGTCTGTCTATCCGCTGAAAAACTAGGAAAACAAAAGAATGAATCTTAGGACAGTCTTACTGTTGGTAAGAGTTGTTGTTGGTATTGTCAGTATGTAGGGTGATTGATTTGAATTGTAGGTTTCTGTGTGTGCCGTGGTGCAGTTGATAGCCTACTCTATGTGACCTTCTACACGAAATGAGTGCTTTTACGCCTCACTGCATGTCTCCGAGCACTTGTAGAGTCACAGAGTTTTCAGGCTACTGATGTTAAAATTTGCAGGAAAACACAACTCTAAATTTCAAACGTCAAATTTCTGCGTGAACAGAAAAGGAAGCATTTTTGTTGTTATGGAGACATTTCATTTTCTTGGATTATTATCATTTTGAAATCAGTGTTTCTGAAAAAAAAAAAAACATTCACTTATTTTGCAGCTGTTTGCATGACATTTAGTATTTAAAAAAAAAAATCGTTATGTGAATGTGTTCAACGGATCAAGAATAATACATAATGCAATGGTGTGACCATCTTATAAATTCTTGCTTATCAATTCACGATAGGCAGACAGGAAAGAGATCAACAGGAGCCATCAGATGAGAAGGTAAATGACACTTCAGAGACCTCCTGCTACGTTCCATATTCAGTTCATTTCAGTTCATATTGTTTATAGCCCAGCCAACAGAGAGAGAGAGAGAGAGAGAGAGAGAGAGAGAGAGAGAGGGGGGGGGGGGGGGGGGTGAGAGTCTATCAAATCTGTTACTATGTCAAAATCTATATCATACATGCAGTTAAAACAAAACTGAAGTCCAAGCGTATTTATAATGGCTACAATCGGGTCTGTTTTCCCACGAGACCTTCGATTAATTGAAAAATATTTACCTCGTTTAGAAACTAAAAGAAATCGCATCTGGTGGAAAATATCCAAACCAGGTCTTCATAGAGACTACTGTGCAGTATTTTATGTCAAGATTTATGTAAATCTCAACACTCAGAGCTTCTTTTTTGTTGTTGTAGTAAGTGTGGCTCCCTCACACAGTGTGCTACATGGCGCCTCATCGTCTTTTAACAGATGCGAGTGAGTGTAAAATGTCCGAGTGCAATCCCCATACCATTTGTACTTTTCGGCCATTTGTGGCAGACTGGAGACACTCTTCAAGATTTTGACGAATCTTGAAAAGTATATACCATCTGATTTTGACCAACCTTGAAGAGTGTCAACAGTCTGAATTTGACGAATCTTGAAGAGTGTCTACCCTCTGAATTTGACGAATCTTGAAGAGTATCTACCATCTGACTTTGTCGAATCTTGAAGAGTATCTACCATCTGAATTTGACGAATCTTGAAGAGTATCTACCATCTGATTTTGACGAATCTTGAAGAGTATCTACCCATCTGATTTTGACGAATCTTGAAGAGCATCTACCGTCTGAATTTGACGAATCTTGAATAGTACCTACCGTCTGATTTTGACGAAACTTGAAGAATGTATGATCCTTTGTGTGTTGTAATTCTCTTTCCAGAAGTCTTTGACGTAACTATTCATTTGGCGTTTCAGACCTGTTTTGGGGATAGATGATGTAAAGAGTGTAATGCTGGTCGACGTCTAAGAGGAGAGAATCTTCAAAGCGTGGGTCTTCCGAACTTAGGATGGGGCCTAACTGAGATCCAGCTCCAAGAAACGAGGCTTGAAATGCGAATTCCCATAAACTTGAAAACCATTAGCAAAGGGAGGTCACATAGCTAGTTTGTATTTAATGGTTAATGCAAGCAGCTATTGGTCAAACTGCTCGTTGTGTACTTGTTCGTTTGCTTCATCAGTAAGTTTGAGGGCGTTTGTTCGTTTGATGCATTTGCACCCTGCGGGTCCATTGCAGGGCTGAAAAACGACAGTCATGCTTTGCTGGCCTTACGTAAAACGGGAGAAACATCAGGGGCCTTGGTGTATAGACAAACTCTGCGGAGATGGGTGTAGTGGTCTGCTTACTACATAAGAAAATAATTTGGATGATTAATGGGCGATAGATGTCCTTTTGAATTTTGTCAAATATAGTGACTCTACACAAATGATTCGTGGTCTCCAAACAGCTTTTTCTTCCTCAGACAATAGGTAACTGCCACAGGCCCCAGTGATGGCTTGCTGGCACTACATATTTTCTGACTGGGAACTGCCCATTGAAACTGCATGTTCATTAATTTCTATATGACTGCCTACATTCCTGCCGTTCGCAACAGGAAAGCCTTCTTGCTAATAATTTGTTCATTAATTACATCATTATTGTCCACACTTTTGATTGTCCATAACATGTGCCGTTCGCAACGGGAAAGGTCTTGCTGCTTAATGTTCATGTAGTTCGTTCATAACGCTATTGTCCACACTTTTGACTGTTCATAGCTCCTATATGTTCATAGTTCATAGCACGCAACGGGGTGCCAGTCTGCTTAATGTCTTTAATGACCCCCTGCATCTCAATCTTGATGATGCCTATGTGTTGTAAGAAAAGTATAATTATGCTGTTGGTTGCCAAAACATTTTTTTTTATCCCCCACCATTAGCAGTGGGGAGGCCTCTTGGGTATTTTTGTTGTTGTAAATCATTGCACTTTAATTTTTATAATGTGCATGTGCTGTAGAGACTAAACTTAAATATTCTTTGTCACCAAGACTTTTTTTTAATATATATTTGTTTAATATATGATTTTTACATTTTCATATATTATCTTATTAATGCTTGTACTCTTCGTTGTTTTTGAACCTTTGTTAAATGTGCTGTATCAAACCATTCCTAAGGTCGCCTGATAATGCTTTTTATTTCGTGCATTTTTCCATAATGTCTCACAATTATGATTATCATTGTTGTATGTCTTCTTAATAACTCGGCCCGTTTTGTTCGTTTGTTGTTTTGATTTGAATAAAGGAAGGAAGAAACCAACAAGCTGGTGTTTGTGTTGACGATGGATTCAATCCGTTTTTTTTTTTCTTCTCATGCCCTTACAAAAACTCTTCAGTTGTGGTATATTCGAGATGATCAGTCACTTCATTGCCTCGAATACCAGCATGTCAGAGAACCCAAGCAAAAAATAATTTCATAACCATCAGAACCTAGAGAGGTGTGAAGTTTTACAAGAACTAGTCCAAGAGCTCACGACAGTTAAGGTTACAACCAGCAATGGCCTATATAGCAGAAAGAGATTCCGGTAGAATGAGAAAGTCCTTCGTCTGGACTGACAGACATTCAGAGTTGCAGGACCCAGGCTCTGAGTTCAGAAGTGCTTGCTGAGCTACGGGGAAATGTGTTTTGATAATGTGCTTCTGCTCTTCATGGAAGTGTATGAATGAAACAGCTAATTAGGTGGGCCACATAATTTATCTTATCTATTAATGTTTCGTTCCTCTTTTCCTTCTTTGTTTTGTTTTCCACGGAGACGCAGAGCAAAAAGAAAAGAAAACATAAATAAATGAATAACCTTGATCAGCCTCATACTCCGCACAGTCCGTCACCCTTGATAAACCTCCTACAACAGCCCCTAACCCTTCTTTCCATTGAAACCCTCTCCCACCAACCACCCCCAATTCATTCCCTTCGCTTCCCACCCCCACTCCGACCCCTTCCCCTCTTTCTCTCACCCCCATACCCCCTACCTACCCCCCCCCACACACACACACACACACACACACACACACACACACCCCCTCTCTCCCTTATTCCTTTCCCTTTCATAGTCAGGGCACAAAGAAGGTCTGTGATAATGCTAATGGATTGTTGTCGATTTTCGAAAGGTCTTCGATTGGTTTCCGTAGCAGGCAAGTGCAGCGGTATTATATTCCCGCATTCCGAGGACTGGGTAGTCGGGGGTAAACCAGTGCAGTCTACGTCAACACATTGCCATCATTTCATAATTCAGACCCCCTTTTCTCCCGC
>JADBJO010000071.1:455000-460000 GCA_016801955.1 Conus betulinus
TCTTCTTCTCCTCCTTTTCCTCCTCCTCCTCCTCCTCCTCCTCCTCCTCCTCCTCTTCTTCTTCTTCTTCTTCTTCTTCTTCTTCTTCTTCTTCTCGTCGCAGTAGAAGTACCAGCTGTTTGTGGTGGCGGTAATGATGTTGTTTTGAATAGTGGTGTATTTCTTTGTCTTCTGGTCGCAATACTTGCGGTATTTGTTGGTGTTGGGGATGAAGGATGGGGATGAAGGAAATAACATTTGTTGTTGTTGTTGTTGTTGTTGTTGCTGTTGTTGCTGTTGCTGTTTTTATTCCTCTTCCTCTTCCGTCTCCTCCTCTTCCTTCTCCTATGCTTCTTGTCTTGGTTGTAGTAGCAGTACGTTGGTTGTGGTGGGCATTGTCATTTTGTTGCTGCCACGTTTTTGTGGTGTTGGTCCTCTGCTTCTTCCTGTAGAAGTCGTGGTGGTTGAAGGTGTTTTTGTGGTGGTAGTGATACTATCAGCATGGGGCTTTTTTTTTCTTTTTTTTTTCACTGTTGTAGAACTAGTACAACTTAGTGTAATGTTGTTTTTATATTCTCTCTGAATATAGTGATAATGCTATTGTTGTCCCCTTTGTCTTCTTCTTCTTCTTCTTCTTCTTCTTCTTCTTCTTCTTCTTCTTTTTTTTCTTCTTCTTCTTCTTCTCCTCCTCCTCCTCTTCCTCCTTCTCTTCTTCCTCCTCCTCCTCCTCTTCTTCTTCTTCTTCTGCTCCTCCTCTTCCCCCTCCTTCTCTGTCCATCATCATCATCATTATCACCACCACCACCACCACCACCATCATCATCATCATCATCATCATCATCATCATCATCATCGTGGTCATCATCATCATCGTCATCATCTTCTCTTCTCCTCTTTCTTTCTTTTTTTCTGCTTCTCAATCATCCAGGAGTGTTTTTCATCATTAATGGCTACATGCAAAAACAAACAAACAAACAAACAATAAAAAAGCTGTTCTCTACTGAAGCAACATTCAGGCTCCATCCTCTTAATCATTTTCATTATTCTCACCATCATCAACTTCATCGTCAACATCCTTTTTGTCAATAATTGTGTTGCTGTTCGTTCTCCCTCCTCCTCCTCCTCCTCCTCCTCCTCCTCCTCCTCCTCCCTCTCTCTCTCTCTCTCTCTCTCTCTCTCTCTCTCTCCTCTCGGGAAGAAACAAACAGAAATTGTCCATGTGTTTGCGATCAAGCGTTTCTTAAATGCCTTATTACATTCTTCTCACAAAATGTGTACGCAGATGTCATTTATATTTACGGAAGTATACACAATGTATTAGATATTGATTAAAACTTTTGGAACTACCTTTTTTTAAATGTTGCATGTGTGCATACGAATTTGTCATAACCCAGCAACATGAGACTAGGAGATTAGACGGAGTGTCCAACTGACCAACAGAAAATGGGTTTGGTGTTGTTTGGTTAAGCCAGGAAATAAAGAACAATAACGTGTTCATTTCAGAATGTAAATATAGATATGGTTGCAAGTTCCAACAAAATGGCACTCTCATAGGGCAGAAAAATGAGAAGAACGCACGTTTGTTTCGTATAAAGTCATGATTAGTTGTAACAGATAGACGGAATAGAAATGCATATCAAAAATTTCGAACCGAAACATCAGACCTGAATACAAATGAAATATAATAATACCCATACAGTTTGTAAATATAATTCAACCAGAGGAAGTACTACCATCATTATCGACACATCCGTAAAAAAAAAAACAAAAAACGCCGCCTGTTTCAGAGTTTAAAAAAAATTTTTAAATCTGGCCCATGTCTTGAGACTCGAAAAGGAAATATTGATCATTTTGCTGGCAAAAATATACTGAAGAGGCAAGTGCGGTTAGAAAAGAAGAAACCTCAATCCCATCATGAATTCCTGTTGACATAAACGCCGATGTTCATACAGTGCGGTGGTCACTGATTATATGGTAGTCCAACGGAGACTGGTCACTGGAAAATTTGTTTTGTCTCCTGACTGGTTTGTTCTTGCAGGCGTGAACTGGAGGGTGCACGAGTGCATGGTTGTCAAACTTTCAAGTGTACAATTGTTCGTAGTGTGTTTGTAGAATGTGTGAAATGTCTGTGAGTAGTGTTGTGGCTGGTTGTTATGTACGGCTCAACATGCTTTCTTTCTTCTTCTTTTTCTTCTTCTTCTTCTTCTTCTTTTTCTTCTTCTTTTTCTTCTTTCTTTCTTTCTTTTTCTGTCTGTCTGTCTGTCTTTCTTTCTTCTTTCTTTCTTGTTGTTGTTGTTGTTGTTGTTGTTGTTGTTGTTGTGTTGCTGCTGCTGCTGCTGCTGCTGTTTGTTTGCTTGTTTGACTGTAGTGAATGCTTGTGAGTGGTGTTGACTATGGGTGGTTTGTCTGGGTTTTTTGTGGTTTTCGTTTGTATATTTGTTTGTTTATTTTTGTCAGTCGGCTGTATATCTACTGATATTTAAAATATCAATGTATCTGTAAGTCTGTCTGTCTGTCTGTCTCTCTATATAGTAGGGTGGTGATGGGAATAGGGAATGTGCATGTGTGTGTGTATGTGTAAATGTGTGTATATGTGTGTGTGTGTGCGCGCGCGCGCGCGCGCGTGTGTGTGTGTGTGTGTGTCTGTGTGTGTCTGTGTGTGTCTGTGTGTGTGTGTCTGTGTGTGTATGTGCATGTGTGCGTGCGTGTGTGTTTTGTGTGTAGACAGACAGAGAGAGAGAGAGAGAGAGAGAGAGAGAGAGAGAGAGAAAACGCAGGACAGGGTCAAACGTTCTTACCGTCCTTTGATGTTCCAAATACAGCGGCGACCACACACAGAAAGAAAGGCTCCTCACGATTACAGCTCAAACAAATGAGCCTGGAGACAGGCCGGAGAAGAGAGAGTCCACACACAGCCTCAAACAGGAAGTGGGGTGACAGCTTGCTTAATGGCTTTCAAGATGGCGGCCCCCGCGCTAGTTTTGCTTCCTTCCAAACAGTTTATTCGTCTCGTCCGGCCGAACTTGTTTTGAAAGCAGAAGATGAAAAGTTGTGGTGTTTCCGAAGATCCGTTTCGAATTGAGCTCTCCTCCCCCTTCTCCTCCCGATACTCTTGTTTTACAACAGCGGTAAATAAACCGGAGGGGGAGCACGTGCGCAAAACAACCATGAGCTGTTTCTTCTTGCACCGTGAAGAGGCGTTCGCCCGTCCTGTCAAACACGAAAGGTATGTTATGAAGCAACCTGCTAACTGCTGCCCAGGTTCTCACGGTTTCTGACTTTTTCTTTTTTTTTTCTTTTCTTTTTTTTTTCGTTTTATGTACTTATTCTTCTGGTTCTTTCTCCTCATCCTCTTCTCCTTCTTCTATAGCTTTTCATTCGTCCTCTTCCTTCTCCTTCCCCTCTTCTTCCTTGTCTTCTTCTTCTTCTTCTTCTTCTTCTTCTTCTTCTTCTTCCTCTTCTTTTTCTATTTTCGTTCTATATTCTTGTTCACCTCGTTCTTTCTCCTCATCCTCTTCTCCTTCTTCTTGAACTTTTCATTCACCCTCCTCCTCCTCCTCCTCCTCCTCCTCCTCCCCCTCCTCTTCTTCTTGTTCTAGATCTATATTCTGGCCCTCCGTTCTGTTACTCCGATTATCATCTGCCTGTGTTCGCTAGCTATTTCTTTAGCCATCTGTCTATCTAGCCAACTATATCTATCTTATCAGCGTAAATTATCTATGTATCTATCAATCAATCCATCTACTTATTTATCAGTCTGTCTGTCTATCTATTTGTCTGTCTACCTTTCTGGTTATCTATCCATCCGGTACCTGTCTCTCTGTTGATCTATATCTGTCTGTCTGTCTGTCTCTCTATCTCTCCGCTCCCTCTCTGTGTCTTTATCTCTCTCATCTCTCATCCTCCCTCCCCCCCCCCCTCTCTCTCTCTCTCTCTCTCTCTCCCTGTCGCTGTTTCTGTCTGCCTGTCTGTCTTCTTGCTGTTTGCCTGCACCTCTTCCGCTACTGTGTCAGTGTAAGTGTATATTCCCCAACCTTGTGTTAGCACCCCCCCCCCCTTTTTTTTTTTTTTTTTTTTTTAAGGTGGTGGTCTTTTCTGTCTTTTTTTCCCCGATTCATCCCCTATTCGTTTTTTTTCTCTTGCATTATTTCCCTTTTTCGTGCCGTTTCCGTGGGAACGGCAATCATTAGACGGGCTTGAAGTTGTATTCGAATTGTTATTGGAGTTTGCAGTGTTCATCAAGAAACGAACACAACCAAACACAATCGAAAACAGCCAAAACGACGTGCTCTTTCGTGTTGTTGGTCCGTTTCAAGAGGACAGAGTGATTAGTCCAATGTCCAAATATTGAATCGTTTGCAAGTGGTTATTTTTGGAACCTGATGCCAGACCACCTAAGGCGTCACAAACACCTGGTGCTGAGGCATTTTGCAGGGAGCTGTTTGAGAACTGTGGTGCGGTTTGCATGTGTCCATGTGTCTGTGTGTGGAAACCTGGCCAGGTAAGAAGCCTGTTGTGGCATATACACCGGCATCAAGTAGTACGGATCTTTTGTCTTTTGATTGTATATATTTAGTGCATTTGAGTTTTTTTCTTGTGTTTTAAGCAGGATAGAAACTGTACTTCTTTTGGTCTCAGTCGTGTCAGAGGAGAAGCGAATACGTGACAGCCTATTCCCAGAGACAGTGGAATATTTGGCGAATGCATGAGTGCGCACATGCGTGTGTGAGTGCAGAGATAAGCTTGGTGCCTCAGACCTGACTTATACATCACACTTACTTCACATGAGTAATACCATCACGATTTCTCCCGTCATGGACACAAATCTAATTGAAAAATTTTCCATATTATGACGATCAAGGTCCATGAGTCACAGCGCTGCTTTGCTCTTCTTTGTGTCGTTTCCGAGTTATCGCTCTTCGTCAATAATTTTGTTTGAAATGCAGATTCAGCCATGTCCACGCGGTTTTGTTGTTGCTTGCTTTGTTTGTTCGTTTGGGTCAGGATTGTGCCATATTCAA
>JADBJO010000071.1:472500-480000 GCA_016801955.1 Conus betulinus
TCAGTCGATATCTGCGTTTACAGTCCCTGGGAGAAAAGTAGTTCCATTGTCACTCTTGAAAGGACTTGCTCCCTGCATTTTTTTTTTCTCATACATTTTGGTGCAGATCTGCACCAAAGGCGGATCCAGGAGTTGTTGAAGCTTGGACGGGGTGGGGATGGGGGGGTTGGGGTTGCGTTCTCCTTAGTGTCCCTCGGTTACAGATACGATTAACACATCTATGGGGACAGTGTAGTGAAATGGTATTGACACAGCGTCGGTTTGAAGGCATCTTGCCTTGTTTTGTTCTTACGGAGCTGAGTTATAGAGTTACAGAGAGTCCAGCCTTACCCCGTTATGGCATACGAGGATAATCCTTCCAGGACAGCGAGGGTAGTGGACCTACGCAACGCTTCATTAAACTACCAGAATTGTCCCCCCCCCCCCCCCCACGCCCTCTCTCCCATAGCGACACCACCTTATGGATGGGCAGCAAACAAAGCGCCACTGGTCTTCGAACAACCAGCCTCTGACCTACTGGATGTGTACTTGACGTTGTACCACACAGAGAACAACGTGATTGAATTTCTTGACTGTTGGATATGGGGAGTACGCCATGGATTGTTCAATACACGTTGTGTAACGATCTGAAACTGGGAAAAGGGGTGGGGTGGAGGAATGAGGGTGGAGGGGGCTGGGAGAGTAGATTGGTGAAGAGAGAGAGAGAGGGAGAGAGAGAGAGAGAGAGAGAGAGAGAGAGAGAGAGAGAGGCAGACAGACATTCAGACAGAGAAAGACAGACAGACAGAGATTGAGACGGAAACAGAGAGGTGGGAGCGGGGAGGCCGACCAACAGAGAGAGAGAGAGAGAGAGAGAGAGAGAGAGAGAGAGAGAGAGAGAGAGAGAGAGAGAGAGAGAGACAGACAGACAGACAGACAGACAGACAGAGACAGAGACAGAGAGAGACTGATTGATGGACTGACTGGCTGATTAACTGATATATTGATTGATTGATTTGATCATCTTTATTCGCAAGTATAACAGATAAACAAGAAGATGCTTGTTCCCATCTGACTCTTCCCATTTCAGGGTCTAAAGATACAATAGAGAGAGAGAGAGAGAGAGACGAGAGAGAGAGAGAGAGAGAGAGAGAGAGAGAGAGAGAGAGAGAAGGCTTTAGTTTGCTCTCTAAACATCCTCGACACAAACACCGCCCCCAAACAATCTCTACCTCCAGTCCACACACACACACACACACACACACACACACACACACACACACACACACACACACACACTCACACTCTCTCTTCTCTCTTACTATACACCCGGTCGCCCCCTACTCCCCTAATCGCCTGAACTCATTTTCCAGGGAGGCGAGTCCGTCCAAGCCAGTGTTTAGTAGCGAGTAATTGTTCGTCAGTGGGCCACAATGGCGCGTGACGTGTGAGTGGAGCGAGGTGACGAGAGCGACAGTGGCAAGTGATCATTTGCCCACTCAGCTCGTCACCCCCGCTGACCAGCCGGGCGTGAGGGGACAGCCCCTGCACAATGGGAGCGCTAGGGACTGGGGGTAAGTAGCTGGAAGGACACGGGTGACCCCCCCCCCCTCCCCACCCTCTCTCCCTCTTCGCCACAACCCCCCCCCCCCCCTCCCTTCTTCGTCGCGTCGTCCCCTCCCTGCCCTGCCCAGCCCCTCCCTTCCCCCCCCCCCCCCCCCCCCCCCCCCCCGTCTCCCCTTCCTCATTGCCTACGCCCTCTCCCCCTTTCCCCCTTCCTTGGTTTCATTCTTTCTCTGTTACGTCTTCTTTTTTTTTTCAGTCCTTCTCTCGAAGCCTTGTCTCATTGCATGCAATCTGTAAGTATTGTTTTGTTTGTTGGTGTATTGTATTGTCCCGGCCTGTATTGTACTGTTCTGTACTGTACTGTACTGTACTCTTCTGTACTGTACTGTACTGTGCTATACTGAACTGTGTTGTATTTCGCTTTGCCGCACGGTACTGCGTTACGTTGCCTAGTGCTGCCATGCATTGCATCGCGCTGACCGCTCTGCGTTGTATTGAACTGTACTAGACTGTGATCTATTGCACCGCAGTACTTTATGTTGCAATTTGTTGTGTGTAGTGTATTGTATTGCGTTGTCTTGTCTTGTCACAACAGGTTGGCTTCGTTGGGCGCCTTTCTTTTTATACCTCGTTTTTCCCCTTTATTTACTTCGTCAAGTCATACAGCACTGACAGATGAGAGTATTCACGGTTGATTTTCCTCTGCAACTTCTTTGTTCTGTCTGTCTGTCTGTCTGTCTGTCTGTCTGTCTCTCTCTCTCTCTCTCTCTCTCTCTCTCTCTCTCGCTTTCTTGCTCTCTTCCCTGCTTGCCTGCTTGCTTGCTTGCATGCATGTGTGTATGTGCGTATGCGCGCGTTTGTGTTTTAAAGATACGACCACACAAACAAAACAAAAATTGTTTTCCCATCTGATCTGTACCCAGCTTCACACCTCCTCCTCCTCCTCCCCCGCCCCCCCCTTCCCGTTTCCACATCCCTTCCAGACACACCCCTTTCCCACATCACCCCCCCACCCCCCCCCCCCCTGACTCCCCGCCGCACCTGCCCCTTCATGACCACCTCCCCTCTCTGCCACTCTCCCCATTCCCCCTCAACACCCCCCCCCCTCCCCCCGTCCTCCCCTTAAAATGCTGACAAGTGACAGTGAGTTTAGACTGCAGCGCAATGGGGCAAGGAGGGAGGCTGGGGCCACTGATTATCCACGGTCAACTCTCGGGATAATGCCAGTTCCAAGGGTTTTAAACGCCCATCTGCCGGCCCTCGTCAATGGTGCAACCAGTCCTCTGAAGACTTCTAGTTGTTTGTCTCATTCTGTTAGGTGTTGGCGGGGGGCGGGGGTGGGGTGGGGGGGGGTGTGCGGGTGGAGGCAGAGATGGGATGTTGGGGGGGGGGGGGGGGGGGGGGGGGGGGGGGGAGAGAGGACGGGGGAGAGAAAGGGGGGGGTGAGATGTGGGGGTGGGGGATAGGGAGGAGCAGCACAGTCCCTTGCGTAATTGTGAAAGAGTCGTGGGTGCAGCTACAGACACACACACGCACAACAACAGGTTTCTCCTCATTCAGTCATTCACTGTGGTGGCAAGAATGAACTGAGGTGTGTGTGTGTGTGTGTATGTGTGTGTGTGTGTGTGTGTGAGAGAGAGAGAGAGAGAGAGAGAGAGAGAGAGAGAGAGAGTGTGTGTGTGTGTGTGTGTGTGTGTGTGTGTGTGTGTGTGTGTGTGTGCGTTATGGCATTTTTGGGGGCTCAAAAGAAAGAAAGAAAAAGAGAGAAAAGTGTCTATGCCTCAATGTAATCGTCAAAAAATTATTTACTGATCAGAATGGTAATTCATTAAGGCGACATTTATTTTGTTTTCATTCTCTCCGTCGCTCTCCCTCCCTCCCTCCCTCCTCTCTGTGTGTGTGTGTGTGTGTGTGTGTGTGTGTGTGTGTGTGTGTGTGTGTGTGTGTGTGTGTGTGTGTGCACAGATAAATAGATATATACACATACACATGTATATAAACAGAACATAATGTAATTGCACTGTGTTTCTGTTTGGCAAGGATAATCGAAATTATCCCACCAGAATTAGATTTATCGCGCCTAGTCCACTATTTTGTAACGATAGAATAAGATGCGCATGCTACGGAATTAAAAATCCCCTACATCGAATATTTCGATACGAACCACCTACGAATATTTTGACACGAACCCCCTACAAACATAGAGTGGAAAGACGTAAAAACTGAGGTCACCAAAAGAGCAGGCGCAGACAGCATTTGAGTCTTTTCCTCAGTGATTACCAATGAAGATGGTGGACATGATAGCATGGAGTTCGTTTTGGTCTGAGATTTCATGACCAGGTTGTTCTCTCTGCTTCATTTCATAATGTATACCGGCGTCAGCCAGGCCCGAGAGATACACGCAGTATCAATCAGGAAATTTCAGCAACATTCTCTGAGACCCATTCGTTCAATGGAAGAAAGCGGATTGTGTGATTCTCGCCTTCCCGTCTGCCATAGTACACTTAACTCTGCTTACGAACTGAAACAGGGGCGGATTGGGAGGGGGGAGGCTTTGGCATCAGTCACACTTTGACTTGCGAGTGAAACCAAACCACCACCACCCCCATTCTGTCCCCTTGTCCTCCCCCACCCCCACACTCTTTTTTCCCTTCTTCCTATCCAGACCCACGTCTCTCCACCCTCCTCCGTCTTTTTTATGTGTTGATGATACGCCTCTACTCCTCGGTAATCAATCCGTCTACTCCCCCCCCCCCCCCCCCTCGTATGCTAGTTTCCACCCCAAACCCCTTCTTACCTTCACTTCCCCCCAATCTCCTCTCTCCTTCCGGTCTTAAATTTGTTGACCTGCTACACCCGAAAACAATGGATCTCTATTTCATGGACGAATTTATCTGTCCTTAAAAAAAAAACTGGCCCCAAAAAATGTATTTCTCCCATGAGATTCGAATGCTGTACTTCCAAATTTCGGGTTCATTTTTTTTTTTTTTTTTTTTTTTCGTCATTCACCTGTCTAATGATTTAGTGTAGCATTAACATCCACAAACTTCTTTAAAATGATCCTCGATACTTACGACCCGGAACTAATTCAGTCCACTGAAGAAGAAGAAAAAAAAAGCCCAGCCCATTCTAACATATACAAGAGATGAAGTGACCGTTCTATTGGCCGATAGCGCTAACACACACCACTCCCTAGAAACATTCACGCATGTCCATCTCCATCCCCCCACCCCTCCCCTTGCTCTTTTTTTTTCTCCTCCTCCTCCTCCTCCTCCTCCTTCTTCTTCTTCTTCTTTTTTTTTTTTTCTTCTGCCAGTGCTGGTATCGGACTGTCAAGGCCGGGTCTGCCAAAAGTCCTCAGTGTTTAGTCATAGTTTAGCCACACTGACTCTGAGTGGGCCATGTTCGGGTCAGTCGGTAAACGGTGACATAAGCCTTCAGGTTGGATTGGAAGCGGAGCGTCGCGGTAGCTTGCTGACTTTACAGTTGGTGTCGGGGCTGGTCCCGGCCAGGATTACAGCTGGGGTTTTCTTTGCTTTAGCAGCGACAATAGAGCACATTCTTATCTCCCCTGTCCCGCTCTATCTGGTCCTTCTGCTTCCCTGGGCAATGGGTCTTTGGTGGTGGTGGCGGTGATGGATGGTGGTGTCTGGGACTGCAGTGATACCCCCTTCAAGTTGATGCCTCTAGGGTAACATGTGTATATATCGGCAACATCATCAGCAACAAAAGCTATACAACGAACACCGTCTCCACCACCGTCGCAGCCATCCGTCAGTTGTGTTAATTAGCAAAAACTCTCAGATTGGTTTTTTGTTTGTTTGTTTGTTTTTTGCTGCTGCTCCGTTATTATTGATGTTTCTGCTGCCGCTGCTGCAACCACCATCACCAGTAATTTAAAAAGAATCCAGAGATGCTCCAATTTTCCCAAGAAGGTGCAGTAATGAAGTAAAAGACATCCCTGATATACAACACGAAAGCCACTTCTGGGCTGTCTTCTATGTATGTTGCGTGTCTCTGTTGTAATGTCAATCTGTTATTCACTGGTTAGAATTTAGTAAACTCAAAGTGTTGATGCACCCAGGCTTCGAAAGTCGGTTTCATGGTTTGATCCTATTACAGGCTTCTCTCCAGAAATCAACCATCACAGCTGTACAATCCACAAGTAGCAGCTGGCCACATGGTCAAAGCACTCTCCGAGGAAGCCAGACATTCCTGGATCCTGGGTTCGTGGTTTGAGTCTAGTACAGGGCGAGTGGGGGGGGGGGGGGGGGGGGAGACGTCCACCCACCCACCCATGCTTTCCACTAAGAGGCGGTCCAAGTGCTAGTCTTTCGGATGAGACCATCAACTGGGGGTCCCATGTGCAGAACGCAGTCGTCGCATGTAAAATTACCCACGGCAGTGAAAGAAATTGTCTGAACACGATGTTGTGGGAAAATACACTGTACTATGTAAAAAAAAAAAAACACACACACAGGCATGAAGTGAACATATTACTACTACTACTACTACTACTAATAATACTGCTACTACTACTACTATTACTACTACTGCTGCTGCTGCTGCTACTGTTACTGCTGTTACTACCAATACTACCGCAACAATTGCTACAGATACTACTACTACTACTACGACCATAACAACAACTACTACAGCTGCTGCTACTGTCGCTACCAAACTACTACTACTACTACTGCTACTTCGGCTGCTACTGCCACTACTACTAGCACTGCTGGTACTACTACTACTACTTTTACGACGACGACGACTACTACGACTACTGCTGCTGCTACTGCTACTACTACTACTACTACTACCACTACTACTACTACTACTACTAGTCCTACTCCTACTACCACAGGCAGAACTGCTGATTCAAACCGATTTAGAATAGAAGTATGTTGTGTGTGTTGAACTGTGCGGGCACGGCTTTCACTGACATTGATGAAAGCATGGGTGTCAAGCTTCTTGATTTTGCTTTCAAAGGTACAATTCAATGGTGACTAAATCCTTCAAACTGTGGGACCCTCAACGTGTTCTTTTTCGTCTTCTTTCATCGCGCTTTTTCTTCCTGTTTGAATGTAATCTTCAGGGCGTTTGGTGTATCAATAATACGTGTACATTCAATGACAAAAACAAAGAAGAAAGAACGATGAAACATCTATAACAACCGAAGTGCATAATGTGATAATTACGACTTTAGTAAGGCCATCAGTCAGTTGTGTTAATTACGACAGAAAACGCATCTGAAAGTACATGTTTTCTTTTTTTTTTCTTCCTTTTCTCATCTTTCTTTTTGTTTTTCGTTTTGTTCGTTGTTTGTTCGTTTGTTTGTTTGTAAATATACAAAAGGACTTTTGTGGTGTTCACCAGTCGTCATGCTAGCAAACTATCTATCTTTATCTGCGTATGTTAAAGGCGGTAAGTTTCTTGTTGTCTTGTTGCTGTCATAGACGGTTTAATCAATTTCATTTCGTTCCAACTTTAAATGCACACATTTGCGTTCACATCAACAGTGAGAGTTTATTAACCAACAGAAACACCGTATCACAAATATAACCTGCCGTCTCCACCCCCCTCTTTCTCCATTCCGTCTCCCCCCCCCTTCCCCCCCCCGCCTCCCCCCCCCCCAACACACACACACACACACACACACACACACACACACACACACACACACACACACTTCACTTGCCCCACCCCTCTCGCTCCAGGGGGAAAAATCAACAAGGGGGAGGGAGTAACGCTGCCAGAACGCCGGCACCGCTTTGTCTATACCGACCGACTACGAGACTACCTCATCTCTCTCTCTCTCTCTCTCTCTCTCTCTCTCTCTCTCTCTTCCCATGTCTGCTTGGCTTGTAGCGAAACACTCCAGTGTCCTGTTTGTTTAGAAAGCGAGCAGAGGTGTGCTACCCCGCGTCCAGTTGTGATGGGATGAAAGGCCGTTTT
>JADBJO010000071.1:490000-492500 GCA_016801955.1 Conus betulinus
TAGTTATTATGTCAGTTCTAAGATGGCCATCCCAGTCAGATAGGATATAAACAACGTCTATTGAATTCTACTGAACAGATTTGTTTTCTTCATATGAAAAAAAATTTAGAAGCAAATCATCATAACGAAGTGCTGAATTAAGGTAATGTTCAGAATCAAAAACAAGCTTTTTTTTGCTTTCAACAACCTCCTCACTCATTACTGTTGGTTCGTCTTCGTCGTCATCGTCAATTTCAGCTACTATGATGATTAGTACTGTAGTGCTAGGCTGTAGAGCATTTGCTTCCACTGTCCCTGTACGTCTGCTGCTGCGGTGACGGGTAAAAAATAGAGAAGTAATTTCATGCTATGTATGAATCGGCCATTTACCAGCCTGTGTGATCGTTAGAGCTACCTACAAACAGCATGACACAAGAAAGAATGAGAACAACAATATTGAGAGATAGAGCGAGAAGGGTTGTTTGAGACATTGGATCACCAATATTGAGAGATAGAGCGAGAAGGGTTCATTGAGACATTGGATCACTGTAAGTATGGCCATCATTGTCTCACGTCGAGTTTATAAAAACGTCTATTGCGTTCTACTGAACAGATTTTTTGAGGTCTTCAGCTGAAAAAAGAGAGCGAAAAAAAGCAAAGCGAAACATCATCGGAAACGAACTGATGCATTAAGGTAATGTTTCAGAAACAAGCTTCATTTTTCTCTCAACAACCTCCTCACTCATTACTCTGGTCGTCTCTCTCGTCTCTCGTCTCTTCAGCTACTATGATGAAAAGTACTGCAGAGCTAAGGCTGATAGAGCATTTGCTTCCACTGGCCCTGTACGTCTGCTGCTGGAAGCGGTGACGGTAAAAAGTAGAAGTAATTTCATGCTATGTGAATCGGCCATTTACCAGCCTGTGTGATCGTTCAGAGCTACACACAGCATGACACAAGGAAGAATGAGAAGCACAATGGGGTTGAGAAATAGAGCGAGAAGGGTTTCATTGAGACATTGGAGCACCCAATATTGAACGATAGAGCGAGAAGGGGTTCATTGAGACATTGGATCACTGTTAAGTAACCACCACATTGATCTCACGTCGAGTTTATGAAAATGCTGCGGTTCCCGGGAAGACAGAGAGGTTAACAATGGACGGAAACACTGATCGGAACATGTTTGTGCCCGTGTGTGTCTGCACAATCTCTCACACTCTCTCTCTCTCCTCTCCACTCTCTCTCGTCACACACTCTCCTCCCCTCTCTCTCTCTCTCTCAAAAACACTGCAGAGTAATAAACGCAGGGCCTAATTAACTAAGCGGCAAAACACGGGAAGAACGGACATGGTAGAATCACTATGAACAGGAAGCTGACGCCCCTCAGCCTCCCTTTGATTTCAGATCACACTTCCGGTGACAGATGGAGCGTCCGTGGGGTTGATCTGAATGTACGTCGAGCGAGACTAGAAGACACGATTCAAAGCGCAAGGCAAGCACCCGACTGCAACGATAGCACAAAAACCCAAAAAAATGACAGGTATACTGGGAGATCAAGCTAATCGTAATGACACGCCCATACTACAACGAGAAATGATCTCTCTCTCTCTCTCTCTCTCGTCTCCGTCTCACTCTCTCACTCACACACACACACACACACACACACACACACACACACACACACACACACACACACACACACACACACACACACTGAGGCGCCTCACTGCAGACCAATGCTGCAGGTTCCTCCAGTTCTGCTGGGTTATGTGCCAAAGCCTTGGTCTCTGCAAAGTGTGTTCCATGTCCATTCGGCAATGCTGTCAGTCCTTTTTGTCTTCCCCTCCGTCTCCCTCGCTGACGGTTTTCTGGAAGACTGTGAAGCAAGGCCATGGGATCTTGTCATGTAATTATCATATCAACGTAGCTTCCTTTTCTAAACCTGTATCAGTATTAATTACTATTACAATTATTAGTCCCATTATTATTGTTGTTGTTATCATCATCATCATCATCATCATCATCATCATCATCATCATCATCATTATTATTATTTACCATCCTCCTCCTCCTCCTCCTCATCATCATCATCATCATCATCATCATCATCATCACTCTCCTCTCCTCTCCTCCTCCTCCTCATCTCCTCATCATCATCATCATCATCATCATCCTCACTCCTCCTCCTCCTCCTCCTCCTCCTCCTCCATCCTCCTCATCATCATCATCTCATCATCATCATCATCATCATCATCATCTCCTCCTCCTCCTCCTCCTCCTCCTCCTCCTCCTCATCATCATCATCATCATCGCCACTGACACTGTTGCTACCACAACCGTGCTGTTCGACAATCCTTTAACCCCTCTCCTTTCTCGCCTTCTGTCTGTATAGCCACTATTAATACTGCAACTACTATCGTCTTTATTACTACTATGAGTGGTAGTAATCCTCTCTTTATTCACTTATTCATTTATTTTTTGTATTTGTATCATCATCATCGCTATTGTTATCATCATCATCAT
>JADBJO010000071.1:497500-500000 GCA_016801955.1 Conus betulinus
GCTCCAGGTAAACCAGTCTCCAAGTAGTCGCTAGGTCAAAAGCGACACGGTAGAGTGTTTCTGTTTACCTCTCACCCACTGGGCTCTTTGTCTGTGTGTGTGTGTGTGTGTGTGTGTGTGTGTGTGTGTGTGTGTGTGAGTCTGTGTGTGTGTGTGTGTGTGTGTGTGTGTGTGTGTGTGTGTGTGTGTGTGTGTGTGTGTGTGTGTGTGTGTGTGCGCGCGCGTGTGCGTGCGCGCGCGCGTGTGTGTGTGTATACGTGTGTGTGTGTGTGTGTGTGTGTGTGTGTGTGTGTGTGTTCGTGCCTGCGTGCGTGCGTGTATGTGTATGTGTATGTATATGTGTATGTGTGTGTGTTTGCACTTTTCGTCAAACACCAAGACTGGATGGACGAAGGAACCATTTGTATGTGTCATTTCTCTAGAAAAAATACCATACACCCCCTCATCTTCTGTCTCCCAATCTCTCTCTCTCTCTCTCTCTCTCTCTCTCTCTCTCTCTCTCTCTCTCTCTCTCTCTCTCTCTCTCAGCGAGCTGGTGTGTCTGTGTCTCTGTGTCTGTATGTGTATGTATGTAGGTATGTCCGTGTGTGTTTGATCGCGCTTCTCTTCAAACACCAGGGCCGGGTACATAAAAGAAAGCACTCGTATAACTCATTACCCTGGGAAAATATCGTTTCAACTGGCCCTCTACTCTTGTTGCCCCCTTACCCCCCCCCCCCCCCCCCCCCTTTCCCCCCCCCCCCACACACACACACACTCCACTCCACCTCGATCTCCCCCCCCCCAATCCCACCCCTTACCTCGCCCTCCTCTCTCTCTCTCTCTCTCTCTCTCTCTCTCCGTGTCCATCCTCCCCGGACATACCAAAAACAAATTAACTGATTTCATCCGAGTGTATCGGAGTGTTGACTAACAGGACGGCGGGAAGGGTTTGCAACAACACGCCAGACAAAAGAGCTTGTGTTTATCCATGGTCAGGGCCCCTGCCGGCAGCCATTCACGTGACGCGGCGGGCTTTCTGTCGTCATCACAATGGCTGACGAGGAGTGCCGTGCTAAAACGTGTGGCCATGCGCGCAAGGAAAGGGTCCGTTTTTCCCTGTTTACTTTGGACCTTGTCAGATGGGAAGCCTACTGGCGAGATGGAGAGAGAGGCGAGAGTCCGGGTAGAATGGTGGTGGTTCTCACATTGTTGTATTGTTGTCTGGGTTGGATGGATCACGACTATACCTAAGTCGGTGGTCGATCTCTCTTACTGTCTTTCTCTCCACCCACCCCCCCCACCCCTACCCCCTACGCCACGCCCCTATTCTCCAACATATCTCTCGTTCTGCCCCCCTATCTGAGAGAGAGACAGAGAGAGAGAGAGAGAGAGAGAGAGAGAGAGAGATTCAAACATTTTTATACCCATAGGTCATGGCCCAGAGAGAGAGAGAATGAGAGAGAGTCTACAACAGGCGGCGAGTCTTACTGTCATTCGGTTCACATCTCTGGAAAAAAAAATATGACACAAATGCTCCTCATCTACCGCTGTGGATAAAACGTCAGCCAGTTCAAACCAGTCAGAGTGAACCCAGTGTTTGTAGCTGATCCGAGTTCAGAGGTCATATCAAGCATGAAAGTGTGCTTAAAGAAGATCTCTTATATTAAAATGGAAGATCAATATTCAAATTTCAGTTTTATTCCTGAAACCAAAGACCAACCTGAAATCATTATCTGACAACGAGTATGTCTTACCTAATATACTAGCAACATGAAACATAAAAAAAAACATCTTATCCGCAAGTAGCGTTTCAATCCATATTATCTGCAAGCAATACGAAATATCATTTTCTCCAAATGTCAAAAATGTCAAACCAGCTTATCCACATACAATATGACAAGGCATGTTATTCACATGCAACATATCTGATAAACCAGCTCATTCACAAAAGTAACATCAAATCTTGTTTTCCGCAAGTACTCAAGCAACACGTCACATCATCTTATCGAAGGCAACATGTCAAAAAGTCTAATCCACAAACAGCAGGTCAAATCACGTTATATATCCGCAAAGTAGCGTTTCAATCCATATTATCTGCAAGCAATACGAAATATCATTTTCTCCAAATGTCAAAAATGTCAAACCAGCTTATCCACATACAATATGACAAGGTCACAATCACCAGTCACAAAAGTAACATCAAATCTTGTTTTTTTCAAAACAAGTCTATCGAAGGTGAAAAGTCTAATCCACAAACAGCAGGTCAAATCACGTTATCCCAGAGCAATATGTCAAACGATGTTATCCATAAGCGACATGTCAAACCATCCATGGGCAACAAGTCAAACCATTGTTTTCACAGTCATCGTGATGAACAACCTAATCCACAATCAATATCCAATCCCTTTTTATCAGTAAGAAGCATGACACGTGGAAAACCACCTTATCCACAAGTAACAGGTCAAAGATGCGTTTTGTCTTGCTCAATTTCTTTTTTTTTTTTTTTTTTTTTTTTTTT
>JADBJO010000071.1:512500-520000 GCA_016801955.1 Conus betulinus
TGTCAAGAATCTACTGGCGCCCAGACGCGCGTGCCAGAACGGAACTTCCCCAGTTTGTCAGCGGGGGAAGGTTCACCAGCGGAGACTCAGGCGATACGGTCAGAAGGAAAATAAACACGCAGAGGGCTCAAGCCGGCGCGCGCAGGAAACAGGATCTCTCTCTCTCTCTCTCTCTCTCTCTCTCTCTTTTAACAAAAAGGGACAAGTTTTCCAAGTGACACAACGCAGCTGGAAAACCAGCCGTAAAAAAAAAAGCCAGGGGGCTTGTCATTCAAGACTGCGCATGTCAAAGAACGACAACCCACAACGTTCGGTGCTTTCTCGATTTTCTCTTTTCTTTTCATTTCTTTCTTTCTTCTTTCTCTTTTTTGTTTTTAAATGTGCGACTTCCTGTGTACGTTTCTTTTCCCGGTTCCCGCCAAACAAAGGTGGGAGCCAATCGGGGGTGCGAATCTGTCACTGACTCTGATTGGTTTGTTTACTTGTCAAAGCAGGATTTCTTATGTGAAGGAAGCGAGCGAGGGATGCTGCGTGGATGGACAGGAAGTGAGCGTGAACACTGCAGAGGAGCGTGTAGATCAAACAGTTTGCTCTGTTCATAACTCTCCCCCTTCCCTACTCTCCGCCTCTCCCCCCCCCCCCCCCCCCACCCCCTCCCCCCAACCTCCCCTCCTTACCCTTCCTATTTCAAGGGCTACCGCTTCCCTAACCAACACTCGTGTTGAACGGAAGAGAGGGCGGGTGTTACAATGGGCAGAGTTTGGAAACGATCATTAAATTAACTAGTAAAAAAAAAAAAAAAAAAAAAGTAATGGGGATAGCAGTCACCCATCAATAAAAGCATACAAACAATTAGGAGTCTTCACAGAATTTGAACTGATTTTGTTTTTTCAAGAAATACAAAACACGGTTTACTGCTGGCTCGCACACATATCAACATAGGCGCGTTTACTCATATTATGCACATATCTGATTGGTGAGCTCACTCATATCATGAGTGTATTCTCACAGGCGATTTTACCTATATCGTGTCCCGCAAAACTTGTTTAAGGCATATGTTTCATATTATGGACGTATCCACACAGGCGATCTCACTGCCATTATGCCTGTAACCCCACAGGTGAGCCATCTTGGATATGCACACATTCGCACAGAGATGCTCACTCACATCACGCATGTAGCCGAACAGGCGCGCTCTCACTTATGTCCGTGTTCGCACAAATGTGCACATTCATATTATGCACACATTCGCATAGGCTCTCTCACTAGAGAAAGTTGAAAGGTGCGGATCCGTGCAAAATATGAGTGTGCTCGTCTGCGCGAATACGTGTATGATATGAGCGAGCTTGTCTGTGCGAAGACGTGCATGATGTGAGTGAGCTTGTCTTGTGCGAATAAGAAATGAGCGAGCTTGTGAGTGCGAACACGTACATGGTATGAGTGAGCTTGTCTGTGCGAATACGTGCAAGATATGGGTGAGCTTGTCTGTGCCAATACGTGCAAGATATGAGTGTCACCACTGATTAAATAAAATCCCTGACCACCTGACCACTGTCGTCATTTCCAGCCATCACTGATTCAGTCCGAGTTATCATAAAACCACCGGCTTCTACACTGCACACACAACAAACATCAGTCAGGGTACATCACTGTTCACGGCGCGCTGGATTACAAAGAAATGGTGCTACGTCATACGGAAAGCGTTTCTTTCAGACATCAAGCCTGCTAGTGCAATGTTTATATTGTTTGTATCAAAAATGAAATAGATTATAAAGATGTGCTATTATCTATATGTGTGAAAATCTCCGCTCGCTGTCTTCTTCTGTGCACATGTGAGCTCTGTGCACATGTGAGCTCTCATACTACCCGAATGAAATGTATGACAAAAAAAAAAAAAAAAAAAAAAAAAAGAATGGAAAGAAGCTGATTCGGAAATTAGGTTGCTTAGATACATTCATCATGAAATCCCTGACAACAACAACAACAACAACAACAACAACAAAAACGACAACACAACAACAACAACAACAATGACATATACAGTGATATCATGTCACTGACCGAATGCATAATGACACACACACTACCTACAACAGCCAAGGATTTGATGAACACCTAGTTCCGCAGGACAACCGTAATACATATAGGGAAAGAGAGAATGGGGGTTGCTGATTTCCCTAGCCGACCGCAAAGGGCTACTTCAGGGCTTTCACCTCGTTGAAGAATATTTGTAGAAAAGACAGAGGTACAGAGACAAGGAGAGACACACACCACAGACACAGACGCAAACATGGACAAAGAGAACTGGAGTTAGGGAGATGGGAGACAGAGGAAACAGACAACCAGCACACTGCATACGGAAGGACAGTGTCAGTTTCAGAACAAGTTTGGAACTGTCGTGCGAATGACAGGCAGACTGAAGACGACACCTTCGTCAGCTCAGTTCCCCGTCCCTATTCTCCCCCCCCCCCCCCTCTTTTTCTTACGCCATCCCGTCTAGAAAAACGAGAAGAGCGCGTGCATGCTCACACAAGCACGCGCACACTCCTTCCTCATTCACACACACACACACACACACACACACACACACACACACACACACACACTCTCTCTCTCTTCTCGTCTCTCTCTCTCTCTCTCTCTGTCTGAATGCACACACACACACACACGCGCGCGCGCGCGCGCGCGCGCGCGCACACACACGCACGCACACTTGCACGCACGCGCGCGCGCGCGCACACACACACACACACACACTCACACACACGCACGCACGCACGCATGCACGCGCGCGCGCGCTCGCGCGCGCGCGCACACACACACACACACACACACACACACACACACACACACACACACACACACTCACACACATTCTGAGAGAGAGAGAGAGAGAGAGAGAGAGAGAGAGAGAGAGAGAGAGAGAGAGACAGACAGACAGACAGACAGACAGACAGACAGACAGACAGACACAGGGGCAGACATAGATGAAGACAGACGGAGAGGCAGAAGGACAGACAGACAGTACACACACACACACACACACACACACACACACACACACACACACACACACAGAGAGTGAGTGAGTGAGTGAGTGACAGACAGACAGAGAGAAGAGGGAAAGAAAGCAAACAGCAACAGCAATGGCACAGATAAGACAGGCAGTGGCAGAGAGATAGATAGGAAGAGGGCTGGGAAGGGAATGGGGTCTGGAAGAGAGGCCGGGCGGGGCGGGGGGGTGGGGGTGGGTGTTGGTGTGGAGGATGGGTGGGGAGTGGGTGTGGGGGGGGGGGGGGGGGGGGGGGGGGGAGCGGGAGGACTGCTCAAGATGGAAGTGACAGTGACAGATGGAGAACCAATGACGAAGTATCGTGACAATGACGAGCAGACTGAAAGTGACACCCTTGTCAACTGACATCCTCCGTTCTTGCAACCCCCCCCCCCTCTCTCTCTCTCTTCTCTCCCTACTCCCCCCCCCCCCTCGCCATCTCCATCCTGTCTTCTCAGCATCAGGATAATGACGGCGACCCCCCCCCTACCGCTACCGCCCCCCCCCCCCTCCCCCTCACACACACACACACAACACACACCGCATGTCCCTCCGTTCCTCATTATCACTACCACTGCTTGTAACCCCTCCATCCACAACCTCCAACTCCTCTTCACCTTCCAGCTTCCTCCCTCTCCCCTGTCTCTGCCTCTGCCTCGTTCCCTTCTCCTGTCTCTCCTCTCCTCCATCCCCCTACTCCAGCACTTCCCCCTCCTCCCGCCGGTGCATCACGGCTGTCCGAATCACAACTGCCCGAATCACGGTTCCTCGAATCACGGCTGTCCGATTCATGCTTGCCCGAATGCTCTCTCTCTCTCTCTCTCTCTCTCTCTCTCTCTCTCTCTCTCTCTCTCTCTCTCTCTCTCTCTCTCTCAAATGTCAGGTTTTAAAGTTAACCGTAAATGACGATAAAACGTATTTTAAGTTAAATTTAGATAGGCACTTCAAATTGATATTGACAAGGTTCAGACTTGGTGCGTCCGAAATTGCATGTCACTACTATCGTTATAGATCACATACTGAAACAGATTTGATTTGCCCGTTGTGTAGAATGATCAAGGAAGATGAAGTTCATTTTCTTTTGTGCTGTCCTACCTTAAATAAGTTACGAAAACATTATATACCTTTGAAATTTGATAAGCATCCCAACCATTTTGGATTGACTTTACTGTTGGCGTGTAAAAATGAAAGCACTGTCAGAAATCTGTCAATATTCTTCAATGAAGCATTTAAGATACGATCTGCTGCTATGTCTTAAGATACTGTAATACGTATGCATGTATGATGACTGTGTGTATATAGTTACTTTTTTAAAAAAAATGGTGTAAAATTTAATTATTGAAAGTGTACCCTTTCATGAGGCAATAGCCTATGCATGAAATAAATAATCCGAATTCTCTCTCTCTCTCTCTCTCTCTCTCTCTCTCTCTCTCTCTCTCTCTCTCTCTCTCTCTCTCTCTCTCTCTCTCTCTCAATTGACAGCTTCAAATTGACCAGGCAAATAACATGTAACGCATCATTTCATGTATTCTTGTAGTTATCTATGAACGTCCATACGTGCCTTTATGATCCGCTCTGTTGAGATTTGCATTTGATATGCAGAATTTGTTGAAACTTAATTGTTATTACACACACACATAAAAGACTCAAGCATCTGATTGATCCTTAGAGTAAAAGCAAAGAGGCTGGGAAAAGTCACGTTGCTGGAAATGCAAAAAAAAAAAAAAAAAAAAAAAAAAATGCAAAGAAAAACAACACACAGAGAACAAAAACAAAAACAAAAACCCGAAGTTTTTTTTTTTCTTTTCTGTTCTGCATTATGGTAAACCTAGAAAAAGTGCACATGCTTCCTAAACCATTTTAAGCCCTCTTCTTTGTTCATGTTGATTGTACTTATGACAGCTCCCCATGACTATATTCACAGGCAAAAAAGAGTTGATTTGTAACAAGGTTTCAATGTCAGGAACACAATATACTGTTGATGTTTGATGTTGATGTTTAATGTAAAGAGAGATACGTTTCCTTTCAAAGTGCTTGTGATTTGATGATTGGTTGTTAGGATGTGGGTTTAACATCACCTCCTCAGTGCCTTTTGTTGAATAAAATCTGTCTGTCTGTCTGTCTGTCTGTGTCTGTCTGTCTGTCTGTCTGTCTGTCTGTCTGTCTGTCTGTCTGTCTGTCTCTCTCTCTCTCTCTCTGTCTCTCTCTGTCTGTCTGTCTGCCTGCCTGCCTGTCTGTCTCTCTATCTCTTTCTCTGTCTGTCTGTCTGTCTGTCTGTCTGTCTCTGTCTGTCTCTCTCTCTCTCTCTCTCTCTCTCTCTCTCTCTCTCTCTCTCTCTCTTCTCAAAGCAAAAACAAACATTCACCCACCCCAGGAAATAAATATTGTATTGATTTGAAAAGCTTAATGATGCGTTTGCTTTATGGCTTAAACTGGCGTCCCTATATACATGCGCGCGCGCACACACAACAAAAAAACAACAACAACAAACAACAAACAGAGAGAGAGAGAGAGAGAGAGAGAGAGAGAGAGAGAGAGAGAGAGAGAGAGACTCTTTCAAAATACAAACTATTTTATTTTCGAGAGACAAACAGACAAACAAAAAAAAAATAATAAAAATAAAAAAATAAAAAGACAATTAAACCAATGACAGGCCACATTCATTCCACCCTCGCCCCTCCCTCGTCAAAAACACCTCCTCCATCTTTCTCGCTCCCTTCCTCTCCCTCCACCCCCCTTCACCCCCCACTCCCTTTATTTCTACCCTCCTCCTGCCCCCCCTCCCCCTCCCCCCTCCCCCCTCCCTCGGCCCTTTCTGCCCCTGTCCAGTCGCTTCCTCTCACAGTTTGTTGTCAAACGAGGTGGGTGTCACGGTCCTGTTTATTTGAGTAGGCGTGAAGCCATTAAGGACAAAGCGAGGGACGAGAGAGAAGATGCTATAGGAAACGCTAACCTACTTCTCCGCCCTTCCCACCATGTACCCCCACCCCCCACCCCCACCCCAACCCCCCTTCCCGACTCCAGCGGCAGTCACAGAGTGCCAGCCCAGACTCCGCCACTATTGTCTGTTCTCAGAGGGGGGTGGGGGTGGGGTGGGGTGGGGGGATTCTTCTTGTACCAGCAGTGGGACACATGCCGGTGTAGAGGTAAAACATTATACCCCCCCCCTTTTTTTTTTTTTTTTTTTTTTTGCCCCCTACGCCGTTCAGGATAAATCTGGAATGTATGAGGCTGTATTATTGCTCGCTCTGCCTTCTGTCTCGGTCTGTCTGTCTGTCTGTCTGTCCGTCTGTCTGTCTGTCTGTCGTTGTCTGTCGGTCTCTCTGTCTCTCTCTCTCTCTCTCTCTCTCTCTCTCTCTCTCTCTCTCTCTCCAGCACAGTTGTAAATGTCTTCCTTTCCAGTAATGCAGCGATAAGCGTGACGGGTAACTAGACAGTTACGGTTTCCAACGTTGATGGTAGCCTAAATAATCTCCACTGCATTTGGGGTCCCGAATGCTAAAACTTCTTCGCGGAGAGATAATGTGCAAGACGAATCGAGTGTCATCCCCTTTATAGACGCGCCTTAGTCCTGTCTTGTCTTGGACTGAATTGGTATTAACGCACTGACGTGTGTCGTGCAGTGTTGTGTACTTGTCGTTTGACCTCAAAATGTTCCCACATGATATTCGCTGTTGTTATCCCCGTAGACAAAACGCGTCATCATAATAAGGCGTCAGCCAGTACCCTCCTCCCTGTCCCCTGACCTTCCCTGGCCCCTCCCCTTGCTCACCTCCACTCCCCCCCCCCCCCCACCCCCCCCTCGTTCCCTCTCCCCCCTCTCCCCTCCCTCGCCCTCCCTCCCTCGTGTCTTTTTATCGACTCCCTCCTAAACTTTACTCGCTTTTCGGCATGTGCGCGTGTCTTTTTATCGACTGACCAAAGTGATGATTTTTTTTAAATTATCAAATTGAACTTTTTGCCCGAGATAACTCGCTTGTTGCTTTGAGTTCTTTAACCTGTGCTATGTACACACAGCTCATGGGACCCATAAACTGATGGTCTGGTAAAGATAGGGAGAAACCAAACGAATCAAAACGTGGCATGTTTGAGACTCAAACCGAGTGACTCATAATTTTTATTCAGGTGCGGTTTTAACCATTGAAAAAGGCTGGTGGCACCGAAGTTTTCTTTCAGGTGATACACACACACACACACACACACACACATAACCACACACACAGTTCTTATATATATATATATATATATATATATATATTCCAAGGATATATATATTACCTGCAATGAAACCGCTTTGAAAACCGCTTTGAACAGTGTTGGTTTTGTGTTTGCAGCTGCTGTTGTACCTTCCGTGCCTCCTCCATACCACTCTTGCCGGCTATCCCATATCACACACAGCCACACCCAAGTGTGTTGTATTGCAGCCTTAAAGCACCGGCAGTCCACAG
>JADBJO010000071.1:527500-530000 GCA_016801955.1 Conus betulinus
AACAATATCAACATCATGTCAATTATGGTTTCTTTAGCAGTCTACATCTCACTAGCTGTGAATTCTTCGTGGAATCTTTTCAGCCTTTTCAAATCGCTGAATAACATAGAAAGAAAAAAAGGAGGGGGGGGGGGGGGGGGGGATGATATTCTGTTGTCTCGTACTTTTGCTCAGAAAGAAGAATAGAACTTTGGGAAAGGTGATGATCCTACCTCCCAGCTAACAAGATATCCACGAGAGAGAGAGAGAGAGAGAGAGAGAGAGAGAGAGAGAGAGAGAGAGAGAGAGAGAGAGAGAGAGAGAGAGAGAGCTTCACCTCATCCAAAACTCCCGTGGTGCCGATTTTGACCCAGGCACTTTCGACTCGCTTCACCTGCAAGTGACAAGACAGCAGCGCGCGGCGATCACTGGCCGTTGTTATTGCTAGGGCTAAAATATTTCCACGTCGTTAGCTGAAACAATGACGTCTCATCGACCAGATTATTTACACTCATCTATCCGCACGCGATGAGGGCGGGGGCTTTGTCTCGGCTCGGCTCGTCTTGTCTTGTCTTGTCTTGTCTTCTTCAGTGGGCTGTCTATTACCCCCTGTGATTCACGGAAGCGACGCTGAAGTTGTTTTTCATTGTCTTTTGACATCCAAAAGAAGGAACAGAAAGAAAAGAAAAGAAAAGAAAAAAAAAAGAAAAGAAAAAATGTAAAAAGAAAAAAAAGGGAGAGGAAAATGAAATTAAACCAAATCTCTCTCTCTCTCTCTCTCTCTCTCTCTCTCTCTCTCTCTCTCTCTCTCTCTCTCTCTCTCTCTCTCAGTCAAATGAAACCAAACCAGTTTTACAATACCACAAGATAAGTTAGGTTATGGTAACACATATATCCATCACAAACAAATAATCTAAATTGACGGAAAAGCGGAAAAGTTCTGCGTAAGCATACATACTAAATTCAAATCATTTGTCTTAAAAGCGAACCTATGTAAAAGTGGCTCACGTAGCACATTAAAAGTCAGCCCAACGCCGAAGATGCATTTGTCTCTCTGTCTGTCTCTGTCTCTCTGTCCCTTTGTCCTTGTCTGTCGGTCTGTCTGTCTCTCTGTCTGTCTGTTTGTCTGTCTGTCTGTCTGTCTCTCTCTCTCTCTCTCTCTCTCTCTCTCTCTCCGTGTCTCCGGCCTCCGGCTATTTATAGCCCAGCCGACTCCGATGGCTGCATCTGCGATGAAAGCGTGTTTAACACAACACACACACACACACACACACACACACACACACACACACACACACACACACACACACACAGAGAGAGAGAGAGAGAGAGAGAGAGAGAGAGAGAGAGAGAAGTATGCACGTAAGGAAAATCCAAGATTGAAACCCTAAACCAAATCCCAAACAAACCAGTACCTGCAACTAAAAAGGCCTCTTCAAAACCATTTAGTCTTCCCTTGATCCTCGCGTTGTCTCTCTGTCTGTCTCCTCTTCCACTTTCTTATGCCCCCTCTCTACTCCATAATGCTACTGACGATATATAGTAGCACAGCATAATGATGGTACAATGCCTAATGTCAGTGACTGCAGTTTTAATCTCACGCTGCATGGGTGCAAAATGCTACCCATGAAGTAGAAAACAGTCTGCAACAAATCTTCCAAGACGACCTTTTTGTACATCGTCTTTCAGAAGTCCAACTGAGCCGGAATAGCACAGTTGGTAGAGCGCCTGACTCGCAATCTTGGTAATCCTGGGGTTGCGGGTTCGAACCTCCGCCGGGGCGCTTTTGGTACAGGGGGATTTTTCCCTCGGAGTTAACATTGGTTCTGACTCCATTTCCCATACAGTCCTTCGAATGAGACTATAAACCGAGGTTCCGTGTGTGAACGCACGCATAACATCTTGCACACACGTAAAATCCCATCACCAACATTTGGAAGAGTAGGCCAGTTTGGCCGTTGGTATGGATGACACGTTACAGATAGCATGCACCCTGAGTGAGAAGTGGAAAGAATGAAGGAAGTAAGGAAAATGAGTGATCGATATTGAACGATACGGACTGGATGACACGGAAAACGACTGAATGAAGCACCAGCTGGCAGCTCTTCAATCGGCACTACCCAGGTAGGCAGCCCGTTGTGTAAACGAGTGTTGATTGTAAAGCGCTTAGAGCTTGGCGTCTAGCTGAGAATAGGCGCTATATAAGTATTCATTATCATCTATCATCAGAAGTAAGTCACTGGGTTTCAGTTTCGAACTCTCTGAGATATTCATTGTTCGTCTGTTAAGAATTGAATTCTTTCTAAGGTGAGGAGACATTGTGTGCAGTCTTCATGAAATTGCTGTTCATCTTCAGTTTGATTGCAAATTGTACACAGTCTGTTTTTCCTTGGCGTACTTGTCTGACATTCGCTTTAGAGCGTTCCTGTGTTTCATATCTTTTTTGTCTAATGAAGGTACTGAAATATTCTTTTTTGGCTCGCATCATTTCATTTTAATGGATATTCACGTTTCTGTTTTG
>JADBJO010000071.1:537500-542500 GCA_016801955.1 Conus betulinus
TGATCGTGGAGAGCCATTCAGTCATACTGAGACTTCACGACAATAATGTCTGGTCCATACGTATGACTGATGACTTGCTTCAAGCTTGTGTCAATTCCCTCTCAGTGAGCATCCCTTTTCTCTAATCAGATTGGTCAAGTCATGTAGGTTTAGAACCCAGCCGACCTGACCTCACGAGACCGCTGTCTGTGGGCTCTGTCCTTGAGACAGAAAGAGCCTGTGTCTGTGTTCCATCCCACATCGACCTGGTGCTCTATAGAAACAAAGAACACCATGTCCAACGACAGTAGAGGAGAAGAAAATCCAGAGAACCCAAAACAAAACCAAAGAAAAACAAGCAAAACAATAAATGTGACATAACGACAACAAACTGTTTATTGACATTGTTGACTTACATTAAGCTAAACAACAAACAAACAAACGTGACATGATCAAGACTGTTGACTGACATTATATTGATCCTCAGTGTGGGCAACTCAAAACAACACTGCTGAAACACACTCGGTCACTGACACAGCGTGCGGCATCGCAGGGCCTCCTCTTGCATGTCCCCTTGTGACAGCTTTGATAGTGTATGCTCAAGGTTGGCTGCTGGCTTTAAAGCACCGGCAACACTCTGGCTGGGTGTGGTTGTGGATGAGGAAATCGGAATGAGGGTCGTGAGAGTTATGTCAGTAAATGGACAGAGACAAAAGGGAAACAAAGCAAAACAAAGCAAAACACCAGCAGCCGATATACCATCTAAAGTGTGTGTGTCCAGATAGATAGATTGGTAGATAGATAGATAGATAGATAGACATAGATAGATAGATAGATAGATAGATAGATAGATATGGTATATGTGTATATTGTGTGTGTGTGCGCGCGCGCGTGTGTGTGTGTGTGTGTGTGTGTGTGTGTGTGTGTGTGTGTGTGTGTGTGTGTGTGTGTGTGTGTGTGTGTGTGGATAGATAAAGAGAGAGAGAGAGAGAGAGAGAGAGAGAGAGAGAGAGAGAGAGAACGTACCATATTTATGCATAAAAGAAAGATTTTGTCTTAAGAAGAAGGAATTCAGCATTTACCCCTCTCGCACCCTATAGGCCGAAAATTACAATGTGGATCAGTATTTCTCTTAGACTATGAACGGTTACAGCTCTAAGTGCTCTGTTACTCAACGTTTCAACTCTTTTACACGACGCAAAAACTGGCCAGTCGATCTGACCACTCGACCAGAATACGTAAATGATATTCAGACAATTAACGCTCTACAAGGCATTTAACTAGTTTCGCCCCCTTACCTAATGCTGTCCGCAGATGGGCAACAAATGACGTCACCAATGTAAACAGATCAGAGAAGGGAAGCTACTCCCATTCTAGGTAACCAAGCTGACCATTAACCAATTTAGCCGTGAAAGCGGCATGCAGAGAGGCCAACAATCACAAATTACGCTTTCGCGCGCGAAAACTGACCCGTTCGTTTTAGAGCTTCAGAAATCCAGGTATGAGAGAGCTACCTGGAAAACCAAATGTTCTTATGGAAGCATACTAGCGCCTAAAAGCGAAAATAATTGTTTTCTTCACGAACATCAGATATGATTCTCGAGAAAAAGAAAAAAAGCGAAAAGTAATTTTTATCTTGAGGGTCACAACTATTTTTTACGGGATAACGACGGTTTATCTTGTTTTGCCGAGTATGATAAATGTTTTCTCTGTTTTCCCGGAGAAATCACGATTGTTTTCTGAAATTTTCTTGGGGTTCATAACTGCTGTCCTGGTTTTCTTGTGGAAAACAGCCATTCTTGCGATTAAATCGTCATTAACAGGGAGCATAGCTATGACCGCTCTTTACCATAACAGCGCAGATGGGATCGGCAAAATAACGGTAAGTTGTTGTAATCTCAAGAATAGTAACTGTTTTTGTTGTTCGTTGTTTTCCTTGAGAGGGTAGTAACTGTTTCCTCGCGGAAATAAAGAAAACGTTTGTAATCCTTTGGCATAACACTAATAAGAACTGTTTTCCTTGAGAAAATAGGGGGGAAAAACACTTGTGTTCCTCAAGGAGGAAAATGGGGAAAAATAGCTATTGTCTTGAGGAAAACAGTTGCGCTTTTCCATGAATAACAGCCTAACCCCATTTTCCTGAAGGTTGATAGTCTTTTCCCCCCAGAAAACAGCTCTCACAGGATTATGAAGCTGTAGTATGCTCCCATATTCCCCACAATTATTTTCCCTCTTGTTGCCGTTTTTGCTCGAGGATCTCAGCTGGTATCCTGAGGGTATTTTCTTTTTTTTTTTCTTTTTTTTTTTTTTTTTTAACTGTTATCGCCTTGAGCGAAAAGAGGGACAATAGTTCTTTGCGAAAACACCTGTGATCCTCTGCCTCAACAGAGAAAACAGATAATTATCCTTAGAACAGTCGTTATTATCATGGATAACAGTTTTCCCGGGAAATCATCTATTATAATTTTTGAAACTAGCATGCTCCCATAGGTTTTAGCTGATCATTTTCCACACCCCCACTCCCTAACCCTCACACTCCCCCCTTCCTTACCTTCCCCCTCCTCTCCTGTCTTTTCCCTTTCTTTCGTTCCCCACCCCCACTCCCCCCCCCCGACCCTATCCTACCCTTACTCCCCCCACCCCCCCCCCCCCCCCCCCCCCAAATTCTGTACCTGCACTCTACGTCCCTGTTCTCCTATCCCCCACCCTCAACCACCCTCCACTCTCCCACCAGTCCCCTTCCCCCTCAATCCCCCGCTCTTCCCCCTCCCCTTCCCCCTCACCTCTTGCCCACCACCCCCTCCTCACTCCCCCACCCTACCCTACCCCAACCCTACCCATCTTCCCTCCTCCTCCCCGTCGGAGCAGCTTTGGAACAACGCTGGCAGTCGGCTCAACTGAGTGTGGAAAGTTTGTCGACAGGCTATTGGAGATAAATAAAACAATTGGACCAATTGGCCCTACCACTCTCAGTCGTGTTTTTCTTAAAGCCGATCCCCGTGTTTTCCTACAGGGGCCGAGATTACCACAAGCCACGGCGTCACTTAGAGGAGGAGAGGAGGAGGAGGGAGGAGGAGGAGGGAGGAGAGAGAGAGAGAGAGAGAGAGAGAGAGAGAGAGAGAGAGAGAGAGAGAGAGAGAGAGAGAGAGAGAGAGAGAGGTTTGACTGACGGGCGGAATTCAGTCAGGGTCGGCTGGAGCTTTGGGCGAGGGGTGTTCGGATGTTTTGTTGCTGCTGCTGCTCCTGTTGTGGTTGCTGTCGTTGATGTTGTTATTAACTCTGTCCATCTGTCTGTCTGTCCGTTTGTCTGTGTCTCAGTCTCTGTCTCTGTTTTCTCTATCTGTCTGTCAGTCTGTCTGACTTTCTGTCTGTCTGTCTGTCTGTCTGTCTGCTGCTGTTTGTCTGTCTCTCTTGTATGTGTGTGTGTGTGTGTGTGTGTGTGTGTGTGTGTGTGTGTGTGTGTGTGTGTGTGTGTGTGTGTGTGTGTAGCCTGTGTCTGTGTGTTAGCCTGTCTGTCTCTCTCTCTGTTTGCCCCTCTCTCTCTCTCCCCCCCCCCCCTCTCTCTCTCTCCTCTCCTCTCTCTCTCTCTCTCTCTCTCTCTCTGTTTGGGGTGGGTGGACGAGGAAGGATGAGACGGATAGTACGTAGGAGAGGAAGGGTAGATTGAAAAAGGCTTCAAGATGATGATTTAACTTCAGACTTCAGACTTCAGACTTTTTATTATATGCCCATATGCACAAGGAAAATGATGTAAAGTACGGGGTTTGTACAGGCTAAGTTATTGAATTCAACAAGAGAAACAATTTGATAAGGAATCTAAAACGATCAAAAGTACCAACAACCTAGTCTAGAGTCTGTAAATGCCACACTTTCATGTAAGAAAAGCATTATTAACTCGCAGTCAAAAAATAACAGTAACATGGCTAAAAACAGACACGTTTGATATCATGGCAAAGTGCAGCACGTAATGCTTTAGTTTCTTTTTCCCAGCTTCAGAAACATTTTCGAACATCGGCTGTAGTTTTCCATCAACAATACTCACTGAGGAAGAGCTACGCTCGAACAACTGCCCTTCAACCTGTATCAAGAATGCCGTTACCTTCCACCACCCCCCACCCCCGCTCCCTCACCGTCTACAGGCAGGGCGGATCTGAAGTGGGGTTAGAATTTGACTCCGGGATCCAAGGGTTAAGCTCCTGATGGGGAGTCAACTAGAACGCCTCCCAGAGTTTGACTCATTTTAAGGTATGACAATGACACTGAAGTCCCAGCCTTAAAGAAAACACTGAACGCTCCACGCACTAAAATAAAGCTCTGTGTGTGCGCGTGGTGCCATGAATCCCCAAATCCATCATGTGCCTGTGCCTATCCTAAAATGCATCCAGTAATGTTACGTAGTTATCATGGTAAGTAAACCCGCCAAGCACAAAGACTCCAGGGGTTCTCGCCTAGAGCAGACGTGAGCACTAAAGACTTGTCGCGGGTCGTTGATGCCAGTCAAAAGGCAGACAGAGATACACCCCCATTCCCTCGTGCTTTCTCAGTAGTTTCAGATGCAAAACTATTACAGATAGCGTTCAGTTTGACAGAGACTGAAACCTGTTATCAGACTGCGATGTTTCCAGTCTGACTCCTAACAAGTGTTCTCCAAATGCTGTGCTACACCATGCAGTCAGGCATGACGGAAATCCGCCCTGCAGATGGTACAGCAGACAGAGGAGTCAGGCATGACGGAATCCGCCCTGCAGATGGTACAGCAGACAGAGGAGTCAGGCATGACGGAAACCCTCCCTGCAGATGGTACAGCAGACAGAGGAGTCAGGCATGACGGAAATCCGCCCTGCAGATGGTACAGCAGACAGAGGAGTCTGGCATGATGGAAATCCTCCCTGCAGATGGTACAGCACAGAGGCGTGATGAGCTAAGCCAGGAGAAGTCTGGAAGGAAGAAGCGGGCAGCTTAACTCTGTGGATTCGGGTTTCCGGCCGTCATTAAAAGCACGCGCGTGTCGATGTTTGTGT
>JADBJO010000071.1:557500-577500 GCA_016801955.1 Conus betulinus
AAAGTGAATCACACGGCACCACCGCACCTATTGTCTTGGGACAAAAATGAATCATACGGCACCACTGAACCTATTGTCTTGGGACAAAAATGGATAATACGGCACCACTGCACCTATTGTCTTGGGACAAAAATGAATAATACGGCACTACTGCACCTATTGTCTTGGGACAAAAATGATTAATACGGCACCACTGCACCTATTGTCTTGGGGCAAAAATGAATAATACGGCATTCATAGACTTACACTCTGGGGACAAAAATAACTGATACAACACCATTATACGTACTGTCCTGGGACAAAAATCAGTAACACGGCACCCTTACCATCCTAGGACAAAAATTCATAATACGGCACTCCTTGACCTACTGTCTTGGGACAAAAATGAATGATATAGCACCCTCGACCTACTGCTATGAGACCAAAATGAGTAATACGGCACCCCTAGACTCGCTGACCAGGGACCAAAATGAATAATACGGCACCCCTAGATGTACTGTCGCTGGACAAAAATGAATAACATGACACCCCTAGACCACTTGTCCTAAGACCAAAAATAGTAATACGGCACCTCTAGACCTACTCTCCAGGGACAAAAATGAATAGCACGACACACACCTAGACCGACTGTCCTGAGACAAAACTGAATAATGCGACGGCACCCTGAACCTGCTGTCCACGGACAAAAATTAATAATACGGCACCCCTAGACCACTTGTCCTAAGACCAAAAATAATAATACGGCACCTCTAGACCTACTCTCCAGGGACAAAATGGATAACACGACACCCCTAGACCGACTGTCCTGAGACAAAACTGAATAATACGGCACCCTGAATCTGCTGTCCACGGACAAAAAAAATGAATAATACGGCACCCCTAGACGAATTGTCCTGAGACCAAAAATGATAATACAGCACCTCTAGACCTACTCTCCAGGGACAAAAATGAATAACACGACAGCCCTAGACCAACTGTCCTGAGGCAAAACTGAATAATACGGCACCCTGAATCTGCTGTCCACGGACAAAAATGAATAATACGGCAGCCTTGGACCTACTGTCCTCTGGCAAAAATGAATAATACGGCACAGCTAGACCTACTATCCTCGGACAAAAAGGAGTATGGTACCCGTTGACTCACTGTCCAGGGGCAAAAATCAATAATAAAGCTGCAGTAAGGACACTCGTTGTGCTTACTGGCGGGCGCAGTCTGAAGCAAAGAAGAATTCAGAGCTTATTTTTAAACTCTGGATGAGAACTTGTGTGTGTGTGTGTGTGTGTGTGTGTGTGTGTGTGTGTGTGTTGTGTGTGTGTGTGTGTGTGTGTGTGTGTGTGTGTGTGTGTTGTGTGTGTGTGTGTGTGTGTGTGTGTGTGTGTGTGTGTGTGTGTGTGTGTGTGTGTGTGTGTGTGTGTGTTGTGTGTGTGTGTGTGCGTGCGTGTGTGCGTGCGTGCGTGTGTGTCCCGTCTCTATACGTTCTTCAGAGGAATTTAGTCAGAAGTGTGAGCTCTTTGGATTAATCAGTTTAACATGCAGATGGCACATTCGCTATGGGTACAGTGGTCAGCGTGAAGGTCTGCATGTGTGGAGATAGAGAGTTCCATTCCATTCACAAGAATTTATGTAGATTTTTGAACGCCAGTCGGCCTCTGCCCAAAGTTTAATGTATTACAGTCTGAAATGACAGAACAGAACCGCAGGGCCGAATCTCACTCAACTCATGGATATGTCTCCGGCAGTGTTGATCTGCAAGTGTCTGTTTCTCTCGGGCCTGGTTGATGCTAAGGTTCATTACGAACGACAGAGCAGAATACAGTTTCTGTCATTTGGAATGGACTTCTGGAGCATCTGTCCAACTGATCATCATAGACACCTCTCAAATACTTTCGCTCTTCATGCCTTGCACTTGTGGTAAAATCAGTTCCAGTTTTCTGCTTCAAACAGTGGTGACTTTATGTTAAAATTGCCCTACCTGTAACTTTATATGGGATGTGGTTGAACGGACGAGAGGCTCACTCCTACTGGCACACAGACTACGAGATTATGATTGTCATTAGTGGGACTTAGCAGATGATGTTCTGCTGTATGTTGGATCGGAAGGCACCACTGAACACCGCAGGAACTGACTCAGCAGCAGTGCGACGCGTGCGGCGCCGCCCATGGGATTGCTTCATGATGATCTGATACTGGATTGCTCCCTACGGGACTGTCGGTGCTGAGGATGCTACTGGACGTAGCTTTATGCGGAGAAGCCTGCACGAATAGCGAGAGAGAGAGAGAGAGAGAGAGAGAGAGAGAGAGAGAGAGAGAGAGAGAGAGAGACAGAAGACAGACAGACAGACAGACAGACAGACAGACAGAGACAGAGACAGACAGAGAGAGACAGAGATAGACACAGAGACAGAGAGACAGAGAGAGAGACAGACAGACAGTCAGAGAGAGAGAGAGAGAAAGAGAGAGAGAGAGATAGAGAGAGAGAGAGAGAGACAGAGAGACAGAGAGAGAGAGGGGGTAATTCCACTGAAAAAGGCACAGAGACAACAATACATGTTCAAAGAGTCCATTCAAAGCTCAGTGGGGCTCTTTTCTTCCCCCATTAAAAATATACAAAGATATGATGCATACAGAGACAGGGGACAGCATAAAGAAGATCCCATTTTCTCCCGAGAAAATGCCTCAAGTAACATGATTAACAGAGTTCCGTGCCATAGTGAGACAGCTTCGAGCTTTCGGGGGCCAAAGGAGGCCGCTAGTTTTACAGCTACACAGCTACATTTCAAGGTCTCCTCTCTGAATCTAACGAGCAAACAAAAGGCGTAGGATAGCGAGAGGACCAATATTTACCAGGGCTTGCACCATGTTCACCTTTTACAGAGAGATGTCTCCGCTGCCAAACCGTCGGTTTTTATGAGCGGATGATGGCGATATTCCGGGCGGGAGGGATGGGAGGGAGAGAGAGAGAGGGCGGGATGGGGGGAAAGTAGGGAGGGAGAGGGGGGAGAGCGAGGAGCGAAAGAGATACGGGGGAGCCAGGTGGCAACCCGAGACACACCACGTGAGCACACAACAGATCTCGATGACCACCCCCACACACACCCACAAACACAACAAACAAACACACACGTCACACACACCCACAGACACACAGGCACACCACAACTACGGAATCAGAAATCACCAACACAACAAAACACGCAACACTACTATGGAACGAGGGGCACAGATACACCACACACAACACACACAAGGACCGGACAGGAGATAGACAGAAAGACAAACAGAGGACAACAGAACAGACCGGACAGACAAGGGGGGGAGAAGAAAATCAGAGACAGAGTATGTCAATTGTCTTCAGTGCATGGTAAGGTATTTTGTATGCGGCGGCGCGGGCGGTCCCCGCCCGTCGCGTTTCCCGTGACTTCTTCAACCATAACGAATTACGAATGAAAAATTAAAGAAACCAATTACATAATGCAAAATCAAACATTAAAGCAAAGTTAAAGCAAAAAACACACGTATGGAACAGAAAAAATTGCATTATGCCTATACCCACCACCCCCAAAAAGTTGTAAGTTTTTGGTTTAATAATAGTGGTTATAATACTCTGGTAAAAAAAAAAAAAAAAAAGGGGGGGGGGGGGGGGGTGGGGGGGGGCAGACAGGTTTAAAGTGAGATTTTGTTTGTTTGATTATTCGGGGATTTTCCATTCGCTTTTTTGTTTTTTTTTGTTTTGTTGTTTTGTTTTTTTGTTTTTTTTTTTTTTTGTGTTTTGTTTTTTTTTTTGTTGATCTTTCGTGACCGAAACTAACAGTTTCCATTGCTGATGCATGCACATTCTTGGTGGTGTGGTGATGGTATAATAAGTAACAAGGAAATGAATAGCAGAGTGAAAACAATTTAAACGAAAAAAAACTAACACAGGTTAAAAACACAAAAGAATTGACCCTGCAGACTGTTTTGGCCTCATAACATAACCAACACCAATAAGTTGTGGTTAAATAATATTGGAGCACCAAGTATGGGGTGAGAAGGCAGCTGTTTGTTTGGTTTACCTGTCTGCTTGTTTGTTTGTTTGTTCCTTTATCTTATTTTTAGGTTATTGTTATTGTTTCAATCTTTCGGAATAGGACATTATTTATGAGTAAGTAGCATAGCTTGACGTGGGGTTGGTTGGTTGGGGGGGGGTGTGGTTTGCTTGTTTGTTTCTTCGTGTGTTTTGTGCTTGTGGGTGTGTGTGTGGTGTGTGTGTGTGTGTGGTGGTGTGTGTGTGTGTGTGGTGTGTGGGTGTGTGTGTGGTGTGTGTGTGTGTAGTGTGTGTGTGGTGTGGTGTGTGTGTGTGTGTGTGTGTGTGTGTGTGTGTGTTGTGTGTGTGTGTTGCTGTCCCAAACCTCTGCGCCACCTCAGAGACAGCGCACCACAGCCCCCACGCCGCTCATTCCGACACCCCGTCCACATGCCACAGCCCAGTCGGCCCCGCCGCAGCCCCGGCACCGGCAATCCACAGGAGCAGTCAGTGTCAAGTCGTCAAGAGGCAACCCACCGGGGAGACACTGCACTGCTGCCGAGTCACTTACTCGGTGGTGTTCAGTGGCGCCTGTTCTGATCTCAACATACGCAGGACACCACCTACTAAGCCCCCCCTACTGACGACAATAATTGCTTAGTCGCGGAGCCGGCGTGAGTGGGCTGTCCCTCCGGAGGAGCGCCACCACGTCCGTCCAACGACAGCCCCCATGGACTCGCCGATACCGGTGACCCCCGCTGAACCAAACCAAGGCCACAGACGTGGAGAGGACATCGAAATTGAGGTCACCATGAGAGCAGGGCATGAAGGGCCACAGAATTTTGAGACTTTTTTTTTTTAAACGCTGATCGATGAGAATGAGGATGATTAACGATGATGCTACAGATTTCCATTTCGGTCTGAGACGACATGACAGGGCTATACTCTATGCTTCCTTTCATAATAGATCCCGCCTCCCGGCGTCAACCCAGGCCCGAGAGATACAGGCACCTGCAGTGTTGGTCAGGAATGTTGACACACTCTCAGAACGCATTCCCTTAAGTTGATGAAACTCGAACTTGTGTGTTCCCATCTTCCTTGCAAATAGTTGTTTTGGCTTGTGTTTGTTTTTCGCGTTGTTTTTTGTTTAATAATAAATCTTTCGGAAACATGGATTACAAAAAATGTGGTAAGAAGTAGGCAACCAAGATACCAAAAGGTTTATTTTTTTTTATTTTTTTTTTTTTTTTGTTGTTGGGTTGTGGTTGGGTTCGTTTGCGTTTTGGTTCGTTGTTTTGTTTTTTCGTTTGTTGGTTGTTCAATTTTTTTCGTCGGTGCGGCGATACTTGTGACAAGCATGACACTCCAACAACACAACGCTCTGTGTTGACAACTCGGTCGTCGCTTGACTCGGTTCGCGCGTTTCGCCCTACAGTGCCTAGTAGTCCGCCTGGACAGCCTGATCCCACCGCAGCCGGCACTGGCCGCATCTTGGGGCTGGGTCTTCTGTCCAATCAAAAATAGTACGTCCTACCGGTCCGTCAGGCGTACCCTTTTATGTCAAAGGGAGGAGAAACAACGCAGAATACCTACCCCCCATATCACACGACCATCACGCAATTGATATTATGCGCAGCCAATAGCAGAGTAGTTGTACTCAAGGGGTCTCTATCAGCGACGCAGTTTGGGCTAATGCGGTAGGTCGAATCCGCTAAGGTCTAGCCTCGAGACCCTCGTCTTCCTTCTCTTCTCCGACCTCTTTGGTAATTCCTTAATTTCGTTTATCCCAGCTTTAAATAAAACATCACGCGCCGTGGTGGTCCTCAAACTTATTACCATATATTGTGGTGAATCGTTTATGGACATTCCGCACCAGTTGAAACGCCTCCGTGATGAAACTGAAACTAAACTGTTGATTGATGACAGACCATTAGCCCTTTGATAAAACCACCCTGCAGAGGTTGTACTCCCCTCTTCTCCCTTGTAAAGTTTGATGAACTTGCAGACAACACCAAAATGGCTTGCAATGTGGCATCGGTCTTATTTGAACAAAAAGGCGCGCCATCTGTCTCGCCGCCGTACAACGAAGGGAACCTCTTGAGATCGCCTCAAATTACCCTCCCTTCCTCTCCCTCCTCTCTTCTCCGGCGTTCCCTGGGTCCGACCTAATGACCAACCACGGACGGCTAGAGATATCGTTGGTCTTTGTATTTCCCCCCGTTCGTGATTGTGGTGTGTGTGTGTGTGTGTGTGTGTGGGTGTGTGTTGTGTGTTTGTGTGTGTTGTTGTGTGTTTGTGGTGTGTGGTTGGTGTGGTGTGGATGTGTGTTTTTGTTTTAATAATAAATTAATAGAAACTGAGGTATTGATAGATTATTATTTAAAATTATATAAAATAAAGAATTAAACAAAAATATATTAAAAATTACATATAATATAAAAATTAATAATAATAAGAAAATTAAACATAAAAAATAAGAACAGTATTATAAATTAAATTAAAAATTTTAAAAATATAAGAGAAAATACACATTATATTAAGATTAGAAAACCAAATTAATATTAGAATAAAATAAAGATATTTCGGCTTATAAAAAAAATCGTGGAGTGAAAAAAAAAAGGAAAAAAAAAAACTATTTCACGTTCGCCGGGCAAGAAAAAAAAACCAAAAATCGGATTCGAATTGGGATGACCATCAGGACCCATATACTACTGGATGGATAGATAGAATGATAGATAGATAATAAGAATAGTATAGATAGCTGATAGATAATAACACGTAGATAAGATAACGCCTTTTCCATACAATTGTACAACAAAACCAGCCACTTTCATTTTCTTCGTCTTCCCCACCAATATTCTTTTTTCCTAATTTATTTTTTTTAATTTCCAATTCCCCCCCAATTTTCCCCACACCCAAACTCATTCCAATTCCAAAAGAAACCAAATTTCACGACCCCCATTTTTTCTTCCACCCCCAACCCCTTTTTTTTGTTTTGACGCAGCACACAGTCGAATTTTTGATGCTAAAGGTATTTTTTTTTGGGGTTGAAATTCACAGACTGGACCAGTGACTTTCACACACACACAACACAACACACACACACACACACACCACACACACACACACCACACACACACACAACACACTCACACAGCGACACTCACACATACACACACCACACACAAGACCAACACACACTACGCACACACACCAACACACAGACACCCAACAACACACAACAGCAACACGCACCAAGCAGCACCACGACGCCCGCGCACCACGGGGTAGGTGTTGGTCACGCACGCAGCACCAGAGTAGGCAAGGGAGAGAGCGGTCAGGGTTATGGCTAAGTTGGGCCGTGGGCAGGGGGTGCACGCTGGTAGTTGTTAAGACGAAGGAAAAGAAGAAGGAAGGAAAAGGAAGGAAGGAAGGACTGGATAAGGAAGGAAGGAAGGAAGGAAGGAATGATGCCTTGTAGTTTAAGAAGAGATAGAAGAAGAAGGAAGAAGAAGAACAAGAACAAGAAGAACAAGAACAAGAAGAACAGAAAACAAGACAAGAACAAAAACACGAAGAACAAGAAGAAGCAGAGCAAGGAGAAAGACGACAAGACAGCCCATCGATGTCCCACGCTGCGCGTGAAGCACACATAGGCGCAGAGGCGTGCATCCACCACACACGCCAACACAGAAATACATGTCTTCTCCTAATTTATTATCCTCTCTCGGGATTGAAAAAGCACACCGAGATTAGGTGGGGTTGGGTGGGTGGGTGGGGGGAAGGGGGAGGGGAGGGGGGGGGAAGTGGGGGGATCGGCAAGCCATACCTGAAATTTATCTTTTAAAGAGAGAGAGAGAGAGAGAGAGAGAGAGGAGAGAGAGAGAGAGAGAGAGAGAGAGAGAGAGAGAGAGAGAGATTTCTAATTATCAGCCAAACAAGCCATGAAGACAGGGCGAGGAGCCAGAAGTGTGTGTGTGTGTGTGTGTGTGTGTGTGTGTGTGTTGTGTGTGTGTGTGTGTGTGTGTGTGTGTGTGCGCGCGCGCGCGCGCGCGTGCGTGTGTGTGGTGTGGGGTGAGGGGGGTGCGTCATTGAGGGGGAGGGGGGAAGTTTGGTTTTGATTTATACTTTTAAAATAAAACTTTTAAAATAAACAGGATGGAAAAATCTTTATTTCATGATCGAATCATGTCTGATAAAAAAAAAGAGATGTTTTTTTCCTCATATTTTTTTTCCTGGAGATGGAGCAGAATGGGAGCGCCTTGCTGCAGTACACATTTCATGTGTTAATGATCAGGAGAGCAAAATACAAAAATATACCGAGTGCAGACACAAAATGTCCATACTACAACGGTACACACTGTGAATTTCATTTATTTGAGGGTTTTCGGAACGACATGTCATCTTAGTTACACGTAACAACAACAACACAATACCAACAATAACAAAAACAAAAACAACTAAGTTTAAGTAGGGTAATAATGTTCACATTAGATTGTGGCCGTTTAAAAACGCAAACAGAACCAACAAGAAAAGAAGTGGGAGGGAAGGGTTTAGTCGGGAGAAGGGGGATGGGAGGGGGGTGGGGGGCGGGGGAAGAAATTGTAGAGCTGCAAGCTGGACAGATGGGAGGAGGAATTAAAGATAAACATCTGATATAATCAACTGTATAACTACAGAATATTACGTAATGAACATCGTAACAGATAAGCTGTCAATGTAACTAAAGATGCAGCCAATGTTATCAATAAAAACAACCGATAACCGAAAAAAAAACTGATTTTAACTGGAAAAACAACTGACAACGAATCTAAAAAGCCAAAAAAACACCAGCACACCTAATATACCTGGGTGGCACACTTTCATGAAAGAAACGCTTCATTGACTCACAGCCAAAAGGGATGTTCTGAACAGTAACATTACTAAGACAAGTAAACTTCATATTACAACTTTTAGCGTCAAATCACGGTCGTTATCCTTTACTTATTGTAAAGGGTATGATTCTGCCCTACTTTTGAGAACAGAGAGTCGCAGTGGTTTATCCCTCAAAACGTGGGATAGGATCATAGTGAGGGATAACCAAACTGGTTGTTCAGAATGCCAGTTAAGAAGTTAAGAGGCCAGTCACTCAGCAGACAATTTGCCTACAGCTGGTCTGGGCAGACTGGTTTTGAAGAGAGAGCCATTGGACTTCAGCCACATCGTAATTGGTGTTGCTATTGCTGAGGAGGTTTTGAACCTCTCTTTGACCATGGCTGGTCTGGAAGACTACTTATAGGCTGAAGGGACAGCCCCGGGAGACCGTGGAGCCGTGGTTGGTGATGTGTCTTTGCTGAGGTGGACTTGAGAATTTAAGAGAGGTAAATATCCGCAGGTGGGAGTCGTTGGCGACAGAGTGCGTACATGCTGGATTTTGCTCTAGGTGCAGAGTCTAAACGTGTGTCTTGATGTTTCCTCTGCACTCCTTCAGATCCAGTACTTAAATGACGGTCAAGAGCAGCCCAGCGAAGCCAGATCTGGCCTCATTAGACGCTTTCTAGTGGTTCCATTGTGACTCCAGCAACGAAGGAGTTTCACTGACTGAAGGGGCTGGGAGGCCTATATACTACCAGCGTTCTGGCTCCGAGACCATTTCTTCACTGAGCATGGTGTGGTGAAGGCTGTGAAGCTGATTCCGTTTTTCAGCTGTTTGTAAATGTAAAGGTATGTTGATGGTTTTTGCCTTTGGTTTTGATTATGTTTTACCTAGAGTGAGGGCAACAGTACTACCTTAGTGAAACAACACTATTTAATTAAAGTTTTCTATGTTCTTACATTTTTATTGTACAACGTCCATTTTCTTATTAACAGGAAATGTGATGTACCAAATTTCCACCGTCAATTATTCAAGTAACTCTGCAACTAAGCACGGGCAGGCGCTTAATAAGAACGAAATCAAAACCAGTTATTCAGTATTATCACCGATTTTATTGTTTGTAATGAACAAATCGATGCCAGAAAACATTTATTACAGACGTTGCTGTCTTTTATTGTGATTTGTGGATAACGTTTAACGCGCGCCCTGCAGATTCCTTGTGTTCGAACGCTAGACGAACTGACTTGTAAACGTCGCCCTTGCTGGCTGGTGAGACAGATAGGGTTAGGTCACAGTGTGACCAAACCGCGTGGCGGCCTGTGTAAATGATTAAGATACTGTCAGTGAAGGTAGTTTTTGATGTGTGTCTAGCTTGCTACCTGTTTACAAACGAGTGTTTTTACCTGTTTGTTCGATTGTTTCATTATTTGAGCGACTGAAGGATTGCGTGGTTACTTGGCTGAGTAATTACGCAGTTAATTACGTGAATGCTGTTCGATTGTTTGTACGTTCATGTGGCTATTTTGTGCGCGAGTAGCCACTAGCCATTCTGTTTGTTCATTCGGTTGTCGCATCGATTAGTCTGTGAGTGTTATTTGTTCAGTATATTTTACACCTGTGGGTCCATTGCAGGGCTGAAAAGCAACAGCCATTATTGAGCTGGGGTGTAGGCCTAACGGATGAAACGTGAGCAGCCGTAGTGTGTAGCACGCACTGTCCTGAGGTGGGTGTGTGTCAACGGAGAAAGAAAAATAGCTTTAGTTATCTGGTTAATGTGCAAGATGTGTCCTTTTCGAATTTGATCATATATGTGGACACTACGCAGATGATTTTTTTTCCCATACAATTGTGTAACTGGATAGGCCCAAGTGATGCCTTGCTATTGAAAATTAGATATAAATTAATGTTATTCGTTTTTCATAGCTCCTGTCGTTCGCAACGGAGAGTTCCTTTGGTTGTGTGTGTGCTTATGTATGTTCATTTATAGTACTGTTATTCGCTATGAAATTATGATCCATGCATTGACTGCTCCTAACTCCTGCCGTTCGCAACGGGGAGCCTCTTTGTTAATGTCATGACAATGAAATAATTGTGTTGTTGATCCTGCCGTTCGCAATGGGAATCCCCTTTGGTTAATGTTATGATTATGTTACTGATTGCAAAGATACGTTTTACCTCCTACCGTTCGCAATGGGGAGGCATTTTTTGTGCTTTTTTGTTGTAAATCCCTGCACCTTAATTTTCATAACGTCTATGTGCTGCAGGGACAAAAATTCTTCAGATATTCTTTGAAGCTAAGAGCTATTGTTTTAAAGTATGATTTCACAATTCCATTAGGGGTGTTTGATACTTGTCTTGGCTTAATTTGAATGATTTGTGTCTTGTTAATGTTTGATCTCTTCCCTATGAAATTATTCCTTACGTTGAATGATTATGTTTTCCTGCATATGTTTTTTTTTTATAACTCATGTTTATGATTATCATTGTTTATGTCTTAAGAGGTCAGTGTGGTTGGTTCGATCCAACTATGGTTTGAAATATAAGAGAAAGGAAACCACGAGCTGGTGTTGTGTGGAAGCTGATGTGCCCACGCACTCTCTTTTGCCATCTCCTACTCCTCATTCCTCCTCATCCACTTTACATTATGATCCAAAGCCGTTGACTTACGAGTAACGTGGGGAACCCAGGCCCGCTGAGAAGCAAAGAAAAAAAAAGAAAGAAAGAGGGGGGGGGGGGGGGGGGGGGGGGGGGGGGGGGGGGGGGGGGGGGGGGGGGAAACCGACCAGCGCGCTCAGAGAACTGGGGGGGGGGTGCAAACGAAGGAAGGAACCCTACAAGGGAAGTAACCCTGATCCTCTTGGGATGAAACCGGACATGAGGTCGGTCGGTCGGTCGGTCGGTCGGCTCTCTCACTGACACTCCCCATTCGTGACGGAAGTAATCATCATTTGTTATTCGGTACGCCGAACTGTTCTGCTCTTCAGTGACTGAACCGATCATCAAAGTAAAGCGCTGCCAATTTTACTTTTCTATCCGCACAGATTTTTTTAAGGAAGAAGAAAAGACGAATCAGACGAAGAAGAAAAAATAACAGGGGAAAAGAAGAAGAAGAAGAAAGAAGAAGAAAGAAGAAGAAGAAGAAGATGATGATGATGATGATGATGATGATGAAGCATAAATAACGATGATAATGATGATCGGAAGAAGACGAAGAACACGACGATAACAAAGACGAGATGATGATAATAATGATAATGATGTTGTTGCTAGTGCTGGTGTTGGTGTGGTTGTTGATGATGTTGTCGTTGTTGTTGTTGTTGTTGATGATGATGATGACGACAACGATGACAACGATGATGATGATGATGATGATGATGATGATGATGGTGATGATGATGATGACGATGATGATAAAGAAGAAAAAAAAAGAAAAGAAAAAGGAAATGAACAGAAAAGCCCCTCCTCCCTCCACCCCGACCCCGCTCCCCTAACTACACACACTTTTGCCATCTTCACACTCTTCTCCTCCCTGCACCCTCTCCCCCCCCGCTGTCCCCCGCCCCACCCCACGCCTTCCCACCCCACCTGCTCTACTCCCCTGACCCGTCCGTTTGTGCCCCCACCCCCCCCCCCACCCCCCAATCCACCCCCCACCCCACCTCACCCCTCCCCCACCCCCACCCCCCAAAAAATGGAAGAGAGAAAGAGAAAAAAGAAGCATCCTTTCTGCAAACTAGCCTATTTTTTCTACTCGCACTCATCGCAACTCATCCCCCCCCCCCCCCCCCCCCCCCCCCGCCCCCCAACATAGTTATCATTCGACGACATGTAGTGTGGGGCCACTACAAACCTCTGTCCTCACTCCCGTTCCTTCAACACCCCCCCCCCCCCCCCTTCACCTGTCCCCGCCCCACTCACCCCTCTTTGAACCAAAATATCGACCTGCGTCGCATGATATTGATCCATTTGTCCCCCTCCCCCGTCCCCCCTCCCCCGCCCCTCCCCCCCCTCCCCCCTCCCCCCCCCCCCCCCCCCCCCCCCCCCCGATGCAGCACCACGAAGTAGGGGGATGGGAGGTACGGGGGAGGCTTTTTGTTTTTTTCCTTTGGGTTTTTCTGTGTGTGTGTGTGTGTGTGTTTGTGTGTGTGTGTTGTGTGTGGGTGTGTGTGTGTGTGTTCTTGTTTCGCTCCTTCTTTTTTTTTTTTTCAAACGTCCGCTTCCTTTTTCCTTTTAAAAGTCCTTTTTTTTCCTTTTAAAGTTGTTTTTTTTCTCTCTCCCTCTCTTCCTGTCCATAGAAACATGTTAGACAACAAAACGACCGGGCCAGCGACTTTAAGCAGGGGAAGTGGGGACTGTAAAAAAAAGCACATATGTTGCAAGTCAAAGTCCACTGACTTCTCCCGCCCCCCCCCCCTCCTCTCCCCCTCCTCCAACCTCCAAAAAACCCCCAACCTACCCCTCACTCCCCACCCTCCTCCCCCCCCTCCTCATCCCCCCTCCTCCCATCTCCCCCTCCTCACCTCTCCCCTCCCCCTCCCACCACTCTCAGACGGTGGCCGGGGCGCCCCCCCCCGGGGCCCTTTCCAATTGCACTAACCCCCCCCCCTGCCTCCCCTCTTCCAATTCCCTGGCACTCTCTCTCTCGCTCTCTCTCTGTCTCATGTCTCCCTCTCTCATCTCTCCTCTCTTCTCTCTCTCCTCTCTCTCTCGCGTCCCCCTCTCTCCCTCTCTCCTCGCCAACTCCACAACTCTCCACGAGCCCCTCGCAGTTCCTCCCGACTCTCACGAGTCACTGGTCGACTCTCCTCCTCCCCTCCTCCCCACTCGCAGGCTCCCTCCACTTCCTTCCGTAATAGCTCGCGTCCCCCACTCTCTCCCTCGCTCTCCTCTCATCTCTCCCCTCCCCCTCCCCTCCCTGCCTCCACCCTCTCCCTCTCTACCCCTCGTTTCACAATCTCACCTCGTCTGCCCCCCCCTCCCCCCTCGCCCCTCCTACCCTTCCTCTCCCCCCTCACTCCTCCCTCTCCTCCACCCCTGCTTAACTCTTCCCTCGTGAGGAAGAGAGGAGCCCCTTGCCCTCGGGCAGACGGGCAATCAGGATGTTGCAGGGCGCAGGCTGCTGCTGCCGTAATCAGCGCCGCGCCCCCCCCCCCACCCCCCCCCCATCCCCCCCCACGGGCGCCCCCTGCTCGCCCCAGCTCCCCCCCCACCCCACTCCCCCTCCCCCCCACTCCTCCTCCCCCTCCCTTCCCTTCCCCCACCCTCCTTCCCCACCAGCCCTGCTTAAGGTGAGGAGAGCTCGGCGCGAGTCCCCTCGACACCACCCTTGGTCGATTGGCGTTGTTTATGGCATGCACGTGGTTGCTATCGATCTCTCCTGAAAGGTCCCAGGCTCGGCCGTCGCCACAGTCGCTGCTGGTGGTGGTGATGGTGGTGGTGGTGTGGGTGGATGTGTGGTGTAGCCCAGCCCGCCCCGCTGAAGGGGAGATGGATGGAGTCGTGTGGAGTGTGGTCAGTGTGTGTTGTAGTGTGTGTGTGTGTGTGTGTGTGTTGTGGTGTGTGTGTTGTGTGTGTGTGTGTGTGTGTTGTGTGTGTGTGTGTGTGTGTGTGTTGTGTGTGGTGTGTGTGTGTGTGTAGTGTGTGTGTTGTAGTGTGTGTGTGTGTGTGTGTTGTGTGTGTGTGTGTGTGGTGTGTGTGTGTGTGTGTGTGTGTGTGGTGTGTGTGTGTGTGTGTGTAGTGTGTGTGTGTGTGTGTGTGTGTGTGTGTGTGTGTGTGTGTGTTGTAGTGTGTGTGTGTGTTGTGTGTGTGTGTGTGTGTGTGTGTGTGTGTGTTGTGTGTTGTGTGTGTGTGTGTGTGTGTGTTGTGTGTGTGTGTGTGTGTGTGTGTGTGTGTGTGTAGTGTTGTAGTGCGCGCGCGCCCGAGCGTGCATATGCTTGTGCGTGTGTGTTCGTATGTGCTTATGTATGTGTATATATATGTGTACGCGCGCGCCCGTGTATATTATGCACATGTATGCGCATATACACGTGCATCACTGTGGCATGATGTGTGTTTGGCGAATCCTACAAAACCCAAACAACGTCTCTAAAATATGGCAGTTGAATAAGAGAGACGTTCCTTGCGTATATGACGCTCCTCCTCCAGCTGGTCTCAAAAAAGGTATTGGCCTTCTTCGCCCAGGCTCGCCAGGTGCCGACATACCTTGGATGCTGTCCTTGCATCGCCTCACAGGGCGTCCTGTCTGGCTGTGGCGCGCGGTCCCGCTCGGCTCCCCCCCCCCCCAGGCCCCCCCCCCCCCCCCTCCCCCCTCTCTCTCCTCCCGCCCCCTCCCCCCCCCCCCCCCCCCCCCCCCCCCCCCCCCCCCCCCCCCCCGTCCCCCGTCTTGTCTCTATGTGTACGCTATCGCTGTCATACCGTTGCCTGCACAGCACCTATCTTCACATCTTTTGGGTCATGCACAAGCGCACCAGCCGGAGTTGTTTTAAAACCACACGGCGGGACAAGCGTAAACAGTAAAGTTCTTTTTCATCAGGCACACGGAAAGATTCTTAAAAAGGAGTACAGAGATTCAAACATGTTCTTAGATTTGAACGACGCATTTGACATTGCTAAAGAGCCCCTTTCCTTTGCACTCCGCTCTGGCTGTCCTCATACCTTTGTTTGCGTATCTCTGGCAGCACCATTCCTCAACGACTAACAAAGCAGCACTGGAAAAATTGGGCTTAAGAAAAAAAGAAAAGAAAAGAGTTCTGATTCAGTGATGGCATGAAACAAGGCGACCTGGTATTCCTCGCCTTTTCATACATTACTCTTGCTCGGATGGTGATCTCTTGGTGTGCTTGGTCGACCTCAATCAAAATGAAAATAAGAAACCTTTAAAAATAAAGGTACTGTTCTGGCTTTTAACATCTTCCATCATTCTCAAAGTGCCATGAGACATGAACGATCATACAGATATGGCGTGTGCTGACAGACACATGAACCATCAGTTTGGGTCAATCTGAGACCAACCTCCGTGAGATTCCTCCTTATCCCCCCCACCCTACCCCACCCTCATGAGTTCTGGCTGTGACATAGGCACCATTACTTTCATCAATAAAACAAAGCCTGTCTCAGTGGATCTGCTGGCTTTTTTCTTTTCTTCTTCTTCTTTTCCTTTTTTTTTTTCTTTTCATTTTCTTTTTTTTTCTTTCAGGAACTAATGGGGCCCGCAAACTGGTATGTGGAAGTTCATTGACCTACAGAGTCAGCGGTTTTGTAAGCAAGTTACCCAAACATAGGGACAGGAATAAGAATTGACGTTCCTAGCGGTGAATTTCAGTACATAACATACCTACTCATCTTCTTCTTCTTTTCTTCTCTTCTTCTTCTTCTTCTTCTTCTTTTCTTCTTCTTCTTCTTCTTCCTTTCTCTTCCTTCTTCTCCTCCTCCTCCTCTTCCTCCTCCTCCTCCTCTCCTCCTCCTCCTCCTTCCTTCTTCTCTTCTTCTTCTTCTTCTTAACTTCAGTATATTCAGATATTCAGAATACTCTCTTGCATGACTGTATTACAAAAACAAAACCAACGCCCCCCCCCCCCCCCCCCCCCCCCACACCCCCCCCCACACACACACACACACACACAAATGAGAGAGAGGTAAGTTGGGAGGGGAGGGGAGGATAGGAAAAGGACATCAGGAACAATACAATTTAAGAAAAAAAAAAAAAAAAACGAGAAAAAAAAAACCACTTATGACAACGATAGAAATTCGGAAGATTTTCTTTTCCCTTGTATCATCGGACAAAACCTTGTATACAAATTCTGCTGCTAAATGGGGAATGACGTCTCAGCCGTGTGAAACGTCCACCGGAGCCGGCACCGTTCGACCTGTCTGTCTGTCTGTCTGTCTGTCTTTCTTCTGTCTGTCTGTCTGTTCTGTCTGTCTGTCTGACTGTCTGTCTGATTGTCTGTCTGTCTGTCTGTCTGTCTGATTGTCTGTCTGTCTGTCTGTCTGTCTGTCTGTCTGTCTGTCTGTCTGTCTGTCTGACCTGTTTTTGCACCACATCAGGCCGGTCAATGGTGTGCAGTTGTTCAATAACGTCAATCAACGTGTCGAGAGCTTCCTTAACGAGCAGTTAGAGGTCGTCTCCCGCCCTGCAGTGCCTGCTACAGCAAATTTGCACTGGGGGGGGGGGGGGGGGGGGGGGGGGGGGGGGGGGGGAGGCTGAGACAGGGTTCAATTAAAAAAAAAAAGTAACAATAAACAAAAGAAGAAAAAGGAGGAGGGAGAAACAAGACGAAGAGAAGAAAGCGAAAACAAATACAAAAAGAAGATGACGGAAGGGAAAAAATTTGAAGATGAAGCGGAAAATTTAAAAAAAAAAAAAAAAAAATCAAAGAAAAAAAAAGAAAAGAAAACTATAGAAGAACACAATGGGGAAAAAAAAAAAAAAAAAAAACACCGCTTCGAAAAATTCTGTGTTTTCTGAATTTCAGGGCAATTCCAGATACATTTCCCCTCAATCACTGCAGCTGTTCTACGGTGTAACTGCAACTACTACTTGCCCTGGGTCTGCTGCTGCTGCTGCTGCTGCTGTTGTTGCTGCTGCTGCTGCTGCTGCTGCTGCTGCTGCTATCATTTTACTGACCATTGTAATCATCATCGTCACTGTTGTTGCTCCTGCTGTGTCAGACATCACTGCTATTGCTATTAAATAGGCTCTCATTGTAACTATTACAATTGCTGCTGCTGCAGCAACTGCTATTATTATTGCATTGACGAGGACGACAACGACGACAACAACGACGACGACAACCACTACCCAGTGCTGCTGCCGCTGCTGCGACGACAACGACGATGACGAAGAATACTTCTACGCTTACTACAACTATTACCTAGACTCAACTGTTGTTTTTCTTAATCTGCCGCTGCTACTGCTACTGCTGCTGTGGTGGTGGTGCTCCACCTGGTGTGACTACTACTTCTATTGCTGGTGCTGCTGCTGCTGCTGCTTCTGCTGGTTCTGCTGCTTCCGCTGCTTCTACTATTGCTGCCGCTGCTGCTGTCGTTTATACTCCTACTACTGCTACTAATGCAGCCGCTGATGTTACATCTACTTCTATTACTGCTGCTGGTGCTGCTGCTACTACTACTTTTACTACTTCTGCTTCTTGTTGGCGCGCGCGCACGCACGCACACACACACACACACACACACACACACACACACGCGCGCGCGCGCGCGCGCGCACACACACACACACACACACACACACACACACACGCGCGCGCACACACACACACACACACACACACACACACACACGCGCGCGCGCGCGCGCGCGCATACACACATACACTTACGTAGTAGCAGTGTTATACTACGAGCTGAGAGTTTCGATCAATTTCGCACCTTTGGTTTATGGTGAAATTGTGGACACGGGACGTTGTACATCAATTATATGATCCCCCCTCCCCCCCCCTGCAAAAGAAAACAAATACTCAAACTTGGTGTTGGGATGAAAGTTAGGAGAACATAGATCGCTCGAGTTCTTTGATTAAAAAAAAAAAACGAAATAGAACTCTGGAGGGAGCTGGGGGTAATTTGTGCCAGAAATCAGTTGAGACAAACATGGTGTCAGCATCTGAGTTGAGCTCCGGAACGCCACAGCAGGCCCAGTTTGGGTCAAAAGGTTGTAAGTGCAATGACGAGGCACTGACTACTCTTCTTGTCTTTTGGAAGCGATGCCAGCGCTCTTTGGAGAACGATTGCAGGAGGAGATACAATACTGTTCTAATAAACTAGAGGCCTGAAGTGAAGAGAGGTTTTGTGTAAAGAGAGAGAGAGAGAGAGAGAGAGAGAGAGAGAGAGAGAGAGAGAGAGAGATCCAGGATTTTGTCGACAAAACTTTTATTCATTTGTGAAGATCTTGTTTAAAATAACTAACATACTTGTTACGATTTTAAATTGGTGGCCAAAGAAAATGTGAATTTTTTTTTTTTTTTTTTTTTTTTTTTTTGGGGGGGGGGGGGTGTTTGTGGGGGTAGATGTTGCTCTTTAGCATCTTTACTTCAGAAGATGGATTTGCCTGTGTGATTCAAAACGTGTAAAACAAAGTGTTCTTCAACTAGTTTGACTGTACTAAAGAGGCATTATTTCTACCCCTGTTCATTAGGAGTAGTGTGCCCCTTGTGCTAGTCTGATTTAGTTGAAGTAGTAGTAGTACAAGATGAGGAGGAAGAGGAGGAGGTGGAGGAAGAAGAAGAGGAGGAGAGGAGGAGAAGAAGAAGAGAAAGAGGAAGAGGAAGAGAAGAAGAAGGAGGAAGAGGAGGAAGAGAAGGAGGAGGAGGAGAAGGGAAGGAAGAGGAGGAGGAAGAAGAGAAGAAGAAGAGAGGAGGAAGAGGAGGAGGAGGAGGAAAAGGAGGAGGAAGAGGAGTCGCCGTCCTGACGATCAGTGTTTGATGATGATCATGACGATGATGATGACAACATAAACTTTATTTACACACACATACACACACGCGCGCGCACGTGCGCGGGCAACCACTACCACCCCACACCACACACACCACACCACACCACACCACCACACTACACTACACCACACTACTACACACACCACACCATGCCACTCCACGCAACGACACAACACGACACAACTCGACCAAAAGGATGCGACATGATACGACACTACACGACATGACACGACTCAACTCGGCACGATGCGGCGCGATGCAACGCAAACAACCAAACCACACACACCACACCACACTATACCATACTATACCACACCACACACCATACCACTACCATACCACACCACACCACACCATACCACACACACCACACCATACCCATACCACACCATACTACACTACACACCATAACACCACACCATACCCAACCACACCACACCACACCACACCACACCACACCACCACCACACCACACCATACCACACCACACCATACCATACCTACTACATACTACACCATACACACACCACACCATACCATACCACACCATACTACACCACCATACCACACCATACCACACCACACCACACCATACCACACCACACCATACCACACCACACCACACCACACCATACAACACCACACCATACCACACCACCACACCACACCACACTATACCACACCACGC
>JADBJO010000071.1:582500-587500 GCA_016801955.1 Conus betulinus
ATCGCACTCGGTTCTGGGCTGCTCGCTCTGAATGCCTGTCCAATTGGTCCCCTGCCTCTTTATCTCTGCCTCAGTGTCTCGCCTCCAGCTGCTGCGAGGTCGGCCTCTCTTCCTTTTTCCCTGCGGGTTCCATGTCAGGGCTTGGCGTGTGGTGCTGGATGCTGGCTTCCTGAGAGTGTGTCCAATCCAGCCCCACTTCCTCCGCAGAATCTGCTTGGCCACTGGTTCCTGTCCTGCTTGCTTCCATAGATCTTCATTGTTGATCTTCTCTGGCCATCTGATTTTGAAGATGCGCCTCAGACAGGTGTTGATGAAGGTCTGATTTTTTTTTGCTGTATTGCCTTGGTCATTCTCCAAGTCTCGCAGCCGTAGAGCAGAACCGACTTCGTGATATCTGGGAACGCGTTCCCAGATATCACGGTAAATCTGGGAACGCGTTCCCAGATATCATGGTTCCCAGATATTATACGACACCGGTCGGTGCCTCCCTGCTTGTCAACTACGCTTCCCAAGTAGACAAAGGAATCTATTTCCCTGATGGGCTCGCCTCCGACTGTGACTGGGCTGCTGCCTGTGGTGTGATCTTCAACAGCTCGGTCTTCTTCTTGCTTTTAATATTTATAAAATCAAATTAAATCAACTGAAAATAGGATTAATGATCAAATAATTCTGAATCAATTTCATGTTGTTTCATTCTCATTGGATCTGATTTCATTTTATTTTGACCGGATTTTGATCTGTTTTGGTTTGATTTGATTGACTTTCATCGTTATTTGATTTGAGTGGATTTCATTTGATTGGACCCAATTTAATTTCTTGATTTCATGTTATTCAATGTGATGATCAGTTGTGCCTTCTCCAATCGGCTTGTAAGCTTACTTATGTGTGTGTGTGTGTGTGTGTGTGTGTGTGTGTGTGTGTGTGTGTGTGTGTGTGTGTGTGTGTGTGTGTGTGTGTGATTTGCTATTGTTGTTTTGAGATGTTGTCACACAAGTTGTTGCTTTTTTTTTTTTTTAGGTTTTCTTTGTCTTTTTTCTCTCTGTAGCTGTTGTGAAGAAGCAGAGGAGCCACATACACAATCAATTTCTGTAAAGAGACACAGGAGCGAACAGACACAATTCATTTCTGTAAAGATAATAAGAGGCACAGGGAGCGAACAGACACAATTCATTTCTGTGAAGAGACAGAGGAGCGAACAGACACAATTCACAGAGTAAAGAGACACTGGAGCGAACAGACACAATTCATTTCTGTAAAGAGACACAGGAGCGAACAGACACAATTCATTTCTCTGTAAAGAGGCACAGGAGCGAGCAGACACAATTCATTTCTGTGAAGAGACACAGGAGCGAACAGACACAATTCATTTCTGTAAAGAGACACTGGAGCGAACAGACACAATTCATTTCTGTAAAAGAGACGCAGGAGCGAACAGACACAATTCATTTCTGTAAAGAGACGCAGGAGCGAACAGACACAATTCATTTCTGGCAGCGTGGTTCTTCCAGCCTATTGCCCCGTCAAGCTTAACGGTAATCTCACTGCATTTGTCTTTCAAACGGGAAAACCAAATCCATTGCAACCCATAAAATCTCTCTGCCTGTCCTGTCTCTGTCTCTGTCTCTCTCTGTCTCTCTGTCTCTCTGTCCTCTCTCTCTCTCTCTCTCTCTCTCTCTCTCTCTCTCTCTCTCTCTCTCTGGCCTGCATGCGTGCGTGAGTGTGTGTGTGTGTGTGTGTGTGTGTGTGGTGTGTGTGTGTGTGTGTGTGTGTGTGTGTGTGTTGTGTGTGTGTGTGTGTGTGGCGTGCGTGCGTGTGTGTGGTATGTGTGTGTGTGTGTGTGTGTGTGTGTGTGTGTGTGGTGTGTGTGTGTGTGTGTGTGCGTGTGTGTGTGTGTGGGGTGTGTGGTGTGTGTGTGTGTGTGTGTGTGTGTGTGTGTGTGGTGTGTGTGTGTGTGTGTGTGGTGTGTGTGTGTGTGTGTGTGTGTGTGTGTGTGTGTGCGTGTGTGTGTGTGGTGTGTGTGTGTGTGTGTGTGTGTGTGTGTGTGTGTGTGTGTGTGGTGTGTGTGTGTGTGTGTGTGTGTGTAAAAAAGCTGACCAAACCGATATGATTATTCATTAAAAACATTATCAGCAACAAAGCAAAAACATGGCAGCAACGAAGACGGACAACAACAACAAAAACAGTATCTGATCTGTGAAATCAGTCGCAAGAAATATCAGTGACATTTGCAAAAGTCAGGAGAGGAGAGAGAAGAGAGAGATAAGAGAGAGAGGAGGGAGAGCGGGGAGAGAGAAGAGAGAGAGAAGAGGAGAGAGGATGAGGATAGCGAGACCGATCAGAGACAACATGAGACAGAAGGAGGGGCGGAGCAGAGAGGTGAGAAACACGAGAAGACAGAGATAGATGAGAGGTGGGGAGGAGAGACAAAGGAAGGGGGGAGAGATTTCTTTTAGAGAGAAAGACGGGGGTTGGAAGATCAGAGAGCAGAGATGACGGAAAGAGAAGGACATTTGGGAGAGAGGAGAGAGAGGAAGAGAGGGAGGAGAGCGGAGAGTAGAGAGAGAGAGAGAGGAGGAGAAGAGAGAGGAGAGAAGAGGAGGAGAGAGAGAGAGAGAGACGAGAGGGAGGAGGAGAGAGAGAGAGAGACAGAAAGGAGACGAGGAAGAACGGAGAGAGAGAGGGAGGGAGAGGAGGGAGAAGGAGGGTCAGAGAGGAGACAGGAGCAGGAGGAGACAGGACAACAGGAGAGGACAGAGAAAGACAGACAGATATATGAGATTTCAACACAAACGACAATAATAGATTCTGTAGTTAAATTTCAAGAAGAAATATGGCACGATTTATGTTTAGAGTTCTGTAAAAAACAATGTGGACTTAAAATGGTAGATGAATTTCTGAAGACAGCAGCAGAAGGAGCTGTTTGCTGTTAGAGAGAGAGAGAGAGAGAGAGGAGAGAGAGATGGGAAGGACGGAAATAGAGGAGAGGGAGAGAGAGAGAGATGAGAGAGGAGAGAGAGAGGGGAGAGAGAGAGGAGGGAGAGATGGAGAGCCGAGGAGGGGAGAGGAAGAGGGACTTCGAGGTTCGAATAATTAGGGAAAATTACTGTCCAACTTCATAGTGTAGGGAGGTGGAGTTATAAGACGGAAGAGAGGGGTCGGGGGGGGGGAGAGTGAGGAGAGGGGATGGGGAGAGAGGCGGGGAGACGGGGGAGAGGGGAGGGAGAGAATCGAGGTAGGGAGAGAGCGGAGCCGAGAGGTTGAGAAGAGGATGGGAGAGAGTCTATTCTGAGAGAGAACACACAGAGATCTTTGAAAATTAGCAAAAGTTCGGAGGATCGTATCTAGATTGTCAAGCTCGGAGGGGGGGGTTGGGGGGAGAGAGAAAGCGGAGGGGAGGTTTTAAGCCGAACAGAAATATTCTATTCTAGTTTTTCTCAGAAACACACAAGATAAACATTGAATTATATTAAATAATGTGGAAAATCGGTAGGAAAAGGGGGGAAGCATGACAGAATGATGATATTCGTAATAGGTCATATCAAAAGTACACAAAATAAACATTAAATAGCATGTAAGTAATGTATATACAACGCTCCATCGTAATGTCTTAATAATTGAGTATTTCAAAATAATAGGAAAGGAAAACGAATAGTGTGCGTGCGTGCGTGTGCGTGCGTGCGTGCTTGTTTGTGTATGTGTGTGTGTGTGTGTGTGTGTGTGTGTGTGTGTGTGTGGTGTGTGTGTGTGTGCGTGCGTGCGTGTGTGTGTGCGTGCGGTGTGTGTTGTGTGAATGCATGTCGTTTTCGTCGTGCGTGCGTGCGTGCGTGCGTTGCGTGCGTGCGTGCTTGATTGTGTGTGTGTGTGTGTGTGTGTGTGTGTGGTGTGTGTGTGTGTGTGTGTGTGTGTGTGTGTGGTGTGTGTGTGTAGTGTGAATATGCACGCTTGTTTGTAGGTGCATGGTACATGGTAATGTAATATTCACCTTATATTGGTTTCATTTACGTTTTCTTAAACTCTTCTGTGCTTGTAAGCGCTCAGGGCTTATGATTGAAGATTAAGCGCCATAAATAATCATTATCATTATCATTATTGGTGGACAACCGCATGTATCTGTATGATTAACCCTTTCGTGGCCAGCTATTTCAAAGTGTAGTACCTTCCGATGTCCCGATTCCACAGTCACGGTCTATATAAGCTCCTGTAACTCACAAATCATAACCAATGTTACATCCTCTCCGTAGTCGCTCTCTGTACAAAATCCCCATGGCTGGATTATGATAATAACTTAATATAATCATAATGTTGGAATTGGTACAGCGTGGTTCTCCACTATGTGAGCAGGTTCACAACGTTTTACAAGAAACATGCAAATATTGTTTTAGACTGTTTAAAAACACAACAACAACAACAACAACAACAACAACAACGACAACATCAGCAGCAGCAGCAACAACAGTAACAACAACATGCCAACAAAACAAGCAAACAAAGAACGCAATAAAAATCTGAATGAGTCTGGAAGGGAAGGTGTTTTAGAAATTTCAATCATCTTAAAGCAAAGTAAGTGTGTGTGTGTGTGTGTGTGTGTGTGTGTGTGTGTGTGTGTGTGTGTGTGTGTGTGTGTGGGTGTGTGTGTGTGTGTGTTGTGCGTGTTCTCTCTCTGTGTGTGTGTTTGTGTGTGTGTGTGTGTGTGTGTGTGTGTGTGTGTGTGTGTGTGTGTGTGTGTGTGTGTGTGTGTGTGTGTGTGTGTGTGTGATACTTTGTCGTGTTGTGTTGTGTTGCGTTGCGTTGCGTTGCGTCGTGTTGTGTTGTGTTGTGTTGTGTTGTGGTGTGTTGTGTTGTGTTGTGTTGTGTTGTGTTGTGTGGTGTGTGAGTGCTCGCTCGCGCGCGCGCGTGTGTGTGTGTGTGTGTGTGTGTGTGTGTGTGTGTGTGTGTGTGTGTGTGTGTGTGCGTGCGTGCGTGCGTGCGCGCGCGCGTGTGTATGTGCGCATGTGTGTAAG
>JADBJO010000071.1:597500-600000 GCA_016801955.1 Conus betulinus
AATTCCATTGACATTGGACAATAAAGACGCGAGCTATTGACATTTGTGTGTTGACTTTTCGGGATCCCTGTGACCTTGACCTTTGGCTACAGCGAATTCAAGTCTGCTGCGAAAGCTGTAGGAGTAAAGGCCAAAGGCACCAAGTACATTTGGAGGAAATCGGTTGAAAAACGCGGCTGTGGTTGGCGAGTGAAGATTTACTTCTCTCTCAAGGTATCGTGACCTTGACCTTTGACTTTGAAACACATTTGTAGTGGACCTTATACTTGTGCATATTTGTGTGAAATTTCATTGACATTGGATAAATACGCGAGTTATCAACACTTTGGTTGACCTTTCAGGGTCCCTGTGACCTTGACCTTTGTCTATGACGATTTGAATCTGCTGCATAAGCTGTATGGATAAGAACCAAAGGCTGCCAGCGAAAACAAAGGAAATCGGTTGAGAAACCCGGCCGTGGCTGTCGACTGAATATTTCCTTCTCTCCTGATTTCCAGTTTTGCGTCTGCCGACGCAAATTGCGTCAAGACGCAATGCGTCACGTGACGGCCGACCAGCCCATGACCTTTCCAGGATACCAAGAATGCTTGGTACCAAATTTGGCGCCGATCGACCGAAAAGTGTGGCTTTGTATACGCATCAGACAGACACACAGACACACAGACAGACACACACACAGACGCAGACACACACACACACACACACACACACACACACACACACACACACACACACACACACACACACACACACACACACACACACAACGAGTTATATATATATATATATATATATATATATATATATATATATATATATATATATATATATATATATATATATATATATATATATATATATATATATATATATAAGATAATGACGACGACCGACGACACCCGACTACGACCACGATGGCAAAGACGTTGTTGCTGTTGATGTTGTTGTTGCTGCTGCTGTTGTTGTTGTTGTTGTTGTTGATGATGATGATGATGATGATGATGATGATGATGATGATGATGATGATGATGATGATGATGAACATTAATCCCCTTCCCCATTTTCTTGCAGAAAGACATATGGGAATAGGTGGGCGGGGAGTCATCTTAGTCATGATCAGATTAACTCCCCTCTGTTACAAAGTAACTCCCCTGGAGTCGTTCCATGTTAAAAAAACAAAACAAACAAAACAAAACAAAACAAAACAAAACAAAACAAACAAACAAAACAAAAAAAAAAACCTGTACACATTAACTCCCAGGGGAGTTATTCTAAACTGTGAAAAACTGACCCCTTATAGTGGGCAGGGGAGTTAAACTTTTACACACCTGGATTAACCCCCGGAAGGTAATCTGGATATAGTACAGACTAACTCCCAGGGGGTCATTCTGTTACAGTATGGGAGTTAAGTCTGATATATGTTCAAAGTGACTCCCCCCTTAATGTTTTCAAGAATTTGTTGAGACTTGTACAGAACAGATTTTAGAGAATTTTGAAGTTTTACTGAGTGGAGTCATTTTGTCACAGGATGGGAGTCATCCTAGTTTTCACTCCCGGGGAGTTGAAATTTACATATGAACAGTTTAACTCCCTGGGAGTTAAAACCATTCGGGGAAATTCAAATTTTTCGTTACACCGGCAGCCACTAAGCCATAAGCACAGAGTGCACAGATTGAAATGATTCAATGTCAACAAATAAATACAACGGATAGATGCATCAATAAACGAACCAGTCGTTGTGGCGCAGTGGTTAACATTCCAGACTTACAGTCTGGGAGGTCGTGGGTTCGATTCCCAGCAGAGACATTTCTCTGTGATATATTTCTGTCCCAACCAGCTCCTACCCAGAGCGGGGTGATCTGTACGCTCAACTGAGACCACTGGAACCACATAGTCGAATTTTGCACACTTCCCGGATAGCGCCCCGGGATAGCGTCCCTGCAGGTGTCTGTATCTCTCGGGCCTGGTTGAGCTGGGCTATAAGTATGATATGAAAGGAGCCAAAACATAATAGACTTGTCACATACTCTCGTATCAGAATGGAACTCTGTAACCTCTTTAAAATTTTCATTATTCTCATCGATAAAAAAAGGAAAATAAAAAAGTAACAGAAAAATAGAAAGAAAAGAAAAAAAATGTCGAGTTCTAAGTACTTTTCTGCCACGCTCTTCTGGTGATCTCAATTTCGATGTCATCACCACGTCGCGCTCTTGGTGAGATCGTGTGAACGGGAAAAGAAAAAAGAAAAGAAAACAAGTCTTTCAACGGACAGGCGGAATTCATTTATGTAGTGTTTTTTTTTTTTTTTTTTTCTTTCTTTCTTTCTTTCCGTCAAAGCCTTACTATACTAAAATCACAGCTGCTCATTCCAAGACGACACAATGTAGAGATTAACATGAATAAATACCAAGAAATGAAACAAATGAATAGATACACCAATACATAATATAACACAAACATAACAACTACGACATTCTTCAACACCTGTCTGAGATGCCAT
>JADBJO010000071.1:612500-637500 GCA_016801955.1 Conus betulinus
AAGGATTAAGACCTTGTGTGCATGCGTAGCCTATTCCTAGGTCAGAGAGAGAGAGACAGACAGACAAAGACAGAGAAGACTGAGAGAAAGAGAAGAAAGACCTGCAGGTCAGGGAGAGGGAGAGAGAGAGAGAGAGAGAGAGAGAGAGAGAGAGAGAGAGAGAGAGAGAGAAAGAGAGAGAGATCTGCGGGTCAGAGAGAGAGTGAGAGAGAGAAGATCTGCGAGTCACACAGAGAGAGAGAGAGAGACAGACAGACAGACAGACAGAGACAGACAGACAGACAGAGCGGTTAGCGATTCGAACTCACGTGACAGCAAGCGAACAAACCCAAACTGGTCGCGAGCACGTGGGTTTGAATCACTTTAGGGCCTAACTGAGAAGAAACTCGAGGTTCTGCCCCAGCACCACTCAGTGAAAATAGGTGATGAGAAACGCTGTACTGGAAGGACATTGCACTTTGTGATTTCCTGTATTGTGTTCTAGTGCATTGTACACCATCATGTCGTCACAATAGATTTCTGTGTGTGTGTGTGAAAGTCTCTATCTCCCACCGCTTTGAAACACAGCCTGTGCCCTTTTTTTTTTTTTTTTTTTTTTTTTGCATTTAATACAATTCTGTTTCATTTTATTTCATTTACTTATTTTAATCGTATTTCATTGTTATTTTATTGTATTGTATTGTATTCATTTCTTTTTCATTTTATTTCACTTAGATGGCTTTTATTTCATTTCATTTTTCCCCCCTGTCTTTTCTTTCCTGCCCGCGGTGAACATGTGTCGGCCCGATTAGTATAGTGGATTTTGTCTGCTAAAAGTTTACAAAAAAAAAACAAAAAACAAAATCAAACTGAACGAACTCCCTTGTTGCCCCGGCTTCTTCAACGTGCGTAAATATGATCACATGCTCCACATGAGACTTCGGTTCACATAGATTACCTCCTTCGAAAGACTAGCACTGAAACCAGTGATATTTTAAAGGTCGAATGAAATTGAGAAAAAAAAAAAAAAAAAAAAGATAACTGCCGCAGGCCAGAATCAGACCACTGGCCTGGAGATTTCATAGTTTTTTTTTGAGGGAGTGCGTTCTACACAGGGGTTTACCTTTCAACAACAGAAAAAAAAAAAGAAAAAAAAAGAAAAAGAACAAATGAGGGGCTGACGGTATCGCCAGCTGGACAGAGGAATCATTTTCAGAGACTTGGCACACTGAGAATGAACTGGCGGAATCTTGTGAACAATTCATCGGTGTGACTCCCCACGGGGGGGGGGGGGGGGGGGGGGGGGGGGGGGGGGGGGGAGAGGGAGAGAGGGAGAGAGAGAGAGAGAGAGAGAGAGAGAGAGAGAGAGAGAGAGAGAGAGAGAGAGAGAGAAGAAGAAGAAGAAGAAGAAGAAAAAGAAGACCTTTCAATACCAAATAGGAGAGAAGAAGAAGAAGAAGAAAGAAGAAGACTTTTGATATTACATATGAGCCATCATTTTAATCGTCATTAATAGCGATATATATATGTTACTTTGTGTTTCCTTATTGATAATATCGCGCGTTTTTGTTTGTTTGCTTGTGTGTGTGTGTGTGTGTGTGTGTGTGTGTGTGTGTGTGTGTGTGTGTGTGTGTAATTACGTCAGTTTTTTTTTTTTTTTTTTATTTTGTTCCGCCTCTTGTCTACACCGTTCTATATGAATGGGTACAGCAAGTTGCAATAATTCACAGTTACAAGCATCGTAATTGTTTCATCATAGTGGCAAAAGATGGCTGCTTTTTGTTTTGTCATTCTTGATCATTTACATCTTCCCGTTTCACTTATAATCTCTTCTCTCTCTCTCTCTCTCTTCATTTCATTTTTTTTTAAGGATATGGTAGTGGATTGTAAGCGGAAAGAAAAAGAGGAACGGAGGATGTTTATTGAAAATACAGGCCCTCTGTTTCGGTGTACTGGTTTAGATTTAACATTAACCTTTTTTTTATTATTTATTTTATTTTTTTATTTATTTATTTATTTTTGTCCTCTCTCGCATTCGCATGTCCTATTATTACTCACAGCGATGCCAGAATGAATAACTCAGCGCAGGCAACAAAAAACATATCAATAGTAGTAGTATTTGGTTACCACCTTATATATATATATAGATATATATATATATATATATATATATATATATATATATATATATATATATATATATATATAGTGAAGGGTTTTCATATTTATGATATACATTTACTTCATCTTCAATTTTTTTTTCGTCTCAATTTCAAATCTTTGCCAAGTCATTACTAAAATGATGGAAGAATTGTTAATCTGCCAATATATATATATATATATATATATATATATATAAATCATATATGAGTGTGTGTGTGTGTGTGTGTGTGTGTGTGTGTGTGTGTGTGTGTGTGTGTGTGTTACGTTTCTTTTTTTTTTTTTTTTTTTTTTTAACTGTAATTGTGCTCATTACCACTGGTCCACAACGGAAGCAGATATCAAACTGACTTTTGCCTTTTAGTGGGTATCAGGAGCTTAATTACTCAACTGCGTCTCCCTCCTAACACAACAGTCTAAGTTTTTAACAGTAAAGAGATCAATACATAAGCAAATACCTAAAACGGAAAAATCATTAATACTGCCGGCCTGTGTAGTACAATGTCAGCTTGCAGTTACATCGATAGTACCAAAAGCACTGTATCAGTAATAACGATGATAACAATGCTAATAAACAATCATTTTTATTATCATCATCATTCATTATTATTTAATAAGTAGACCTCTATCATAATTATTATTATCATTATTATTATAATCATCATCATGATCATCATCAATGTTATTGTTTATTTCTTCTTCTTTTTCTTCTTCTTCTTCTTCTGATGATGATGATGATGACCATTATTATTATTATTATTATTAATGTTTTCATTATATTATTATCATTATTATTATATCCTTGTATCTTATCATCAAATTAATTATTGTAATGTAATTATAGCTATGCTATTTACAAGATTACTAATAACAATGGTAACAAATTGTTCTTAATGTAAATAACCAAGAGAATAAGCGGTGTTTTCACAACATAAAATCAAACCCCCTCTCTCTCTCTCTCTCTCTCTCTCTCTCTGTGTGTGTGTGTGTGTGTGTGTGTGTGTGTGTGTGTGTGTGTGTGTGTGTGTGTGTGTGTGTCCCTATCTTTCGCGTGCGTATGGCAGGCGCGTTCTCAGTATTCACAATTTTCAAGTAACATAAATCAGTGTTAAGCTTTGTGATGTGTACGACAATTTGGGAAAAGGAGAAAGAGCGAAAATGAAGGACTTTGAAAAAGAAACGAAAACCCTTATAAGTTTAATAATCCTAGCCATTTTTAAACAGCAAAGTAACAAAACAATCGATAACAGAATTTGATACAGATCTTTTTTCTCTCTCTCTCCCGTAAAGCAGATAGCAAACAAACTGATACATAAAAAACCTCATATATATACATATATATATATATATATATATATATATATATATATATATATGGCAGACGGTGGAGGGGGGGGGGGGTGGGGGTGGGAAGACTGGGGACGATTTCTCGCACATGCACGTGCGAGTACACAAAATCAAAGAATGGAGGCGAGTTCTCTATTTCACGCGCACATGCACGTGCGAGTGCACAAAAAATCGCTAATGAATATAGCCTACTCGGCTTGTATATTAAAGCGTGTTGATATTTAAGAGGTATATAAATAAGGGTCACGCAGGTGAAATTAATTCCCGTGTCACCGGAAACTGATATCTGTTGAACAAGGTCACAATTGTGAAAATAAAACAAATGAAGGAGGAAAAAAAACAACAACAACCAAACAAACAAAAAAATCGAAAGACCACAGAAATACACCGTTCAGCTAATTTACACTCATAAAAATACATTTAACAAATGGCCAACAATCAACACATCAATCAATCAATCAATCAATCAGCAAATATGAAAAAAAAAAAGATACTTGAGATTCTGTGCTTTAAAAAAAAAAAGCTCAACATGTTTTCAAACTGAATCGATGTGTGTGGTCAGAGAATGAATGAATTAAAAAAAAAAAAAAAAATAAATAAATTAAGTGAACTAAAAGCACATGAACAGAAAATTTCTGATCAATAAATATATCAACAATTCGCTAGCGTTCGCAAACACACACACACACACACACACACACACACACACACACACACACACACACCAGACTTAGCACCAACAAAAGTCCAAGTTTCCCTTTCTCAAGTTCACATCTTTCATTTAAAATATAGCTATAAAATATTTTCTTTTCAAGTGACATTTATGACTATTATTCAAAACGTCATCAAATTGTGCATTACATTCGCGTGTAAACACATAAGCTATCGTCAAGAAATATACGATATATGTTCCAGCTATCATCTTACATATATCATCAAGTGATACCAGTATCAGCATCATTTAACAAGTTACTATAATATTACTAGTCCATTTTGCGACGAAAAAAACAACAACATTATAATCAGTTGTTTTGCTCAAATGGCCATGTCGATAATGTCATAAAAAAAAAAAAAAAAAAAAAAAAAAAAGCTTATACTGATTTGATTTAAAACACAAAGTCGTTCAGAAAAGATAAAAGAAAAAAAATTGAAAAGACAGACAAAAGTCAGTCAAAACAAACGAACAAACAAACAAACAAACAGGCCTAATTGTAAAGACAGACAAACGACACTCAAAACAAACGAACAGGTCAGATCAGGAAAGTTGTTAGGCAAAAGAAACGAGATTGGATGAAAGAAAGAAAACAAAATAATAATACAACAGCAGCAAGCCACCTAATCAACAAAATGGAAAAAAAAAAGGGGGGGGGGGGAAAGAAAAAAAAAAAAAGAAGAAAACATAAATAATGGCAGGCGCTGTCCTTGAAACGGACAATTTGTAAACAGCAACATCCCTCAAGTTTGTCAACAATTTCCATGATGTAAAACACTGAAGAAAGAGCACTGTACAGAAAGCGGACCATTATCGTACGAGCTGTATGTATGCGTAAAAATAACTGGGTGTTCACGGTCACACACGTTTCATTGTTCATGTCGATGGCCGAGAAACCTACCCAAAGGGTTCTCCCTGGTACTCCAGTGGCTTTGTTTTAAAATCAACGTTAATTGCGCGTCATCAAAGGGATCAAACGCTGGCTGGTGAAGAGTCCCACGGAGTCAAGGTGGGGTGGAAAGGGGTCACCAGTCGCCGTGATGAAACTCAACAGTCAAAATTGTGACAGAGAGAGAGAGAGAGAGAGAGAGAGATGGGACTGACGTTGGTAAGAGGGGGGAGGGGAATGGGGGGGGGGGGGGGGGGGGGGGGGGGGGGGGGGGGGGGGGGGGGGGGGGGGGGGGGGAGGCGACAGACTCAGTGTCTAGGGGTTACAAGGCTCCTGCTAGTGAATCCTCGCTTGAAGAGTCAATCGTCCATATAGCTGGTCATCACGCACACGCACACACACACACACACACACGTTTGTACGTACGTTTTTCTCCTCCTCAAACGACAAGGTGTATGATCAACACATTACTATCACTTGCTTTACCGTCAAGTGAGTGCCTCCCCTTCCTCTCCTCCTCCCCACTTCAGGTGCTCTTTAAGTTACAAGGAGTTTCAGACAAAATGGCTTGTCCACTTGATCTAGCTGACAAGAGCCAGCGCATAAACCGTTTACATGTTTAAAAACGTGTGTTTTTCTGCCTTGGAATATACACATCGTCAGCCATAGGTTTCCCCTCACCCCCACCCATCCCCAACGCACAAGCCATGTACATATATGTACGAGAGGATTTGTACAGCGTCACGGGCATCATCAACACAAAAGGCATCAAACGACTACCTGCTGGAGTGCAGCTCGGCCGTGGCGGGCACGGGCACGGGCACCGAGGAAGGGTGCGGAGGGTGGTGGGGAGGAGGCAGGGAGTGGGGGTGGAAGCCCCTGACAGCCTGGAGCTGGGGGTACAGGTGGAAGTCACTCAAGCTGCCCAACGCTGACGACGACGAGGATGACGAGGAGGAGGAAGAAGAGTTGGCCGACGACAGGGTGGGGGAGAGGAAGAGGGAGGAGGGGTGGGAGGCGGGGGGCATCAATGAACTCCGGTCTCTAACGCCCACCCCGCCCCGACCTACCGGAACACTAGCGGCAGCGGCGGCAGCGGCAGCAGCAGCGGCGGCGGCGGCGGCGGCGGCGGTGATGGAGTGGGACGTGATGGGGGAGGAGGAGGAGGACGGGGACGGGGTGGTGGTGATGGAGGGGGAAGGGTTGGGGGGCGGGGGGTGGTCGGGTCCCCGAGGAGGGCGACAGGGAGGGTCTGGAGGCCGAGGAGGGTCCCGACACGCCCGTCGTGGCCGTACTGTCCGAGGCTGCTCCGCTGCCTCCTCCCCCTCCTCCTCCCAGCAGCTTCTCCACACTGAAGTTCAGGGCCTTGGGCGACAGTTTGGGCGCTGTGGCTGCCGCCAGATGCTCGGCATAGGCGGCGGCGTATTCCGGGTACATGGCGGCGGCAGCGGCAGCACTCCTGGGCACGATGGCCGGGGTAGCCCACAGGGGCAGCGTGAGGCCAGGACGCCAGACCAGCCGCCATGGCAGCAGCGCTCAGGGAGGCCGCCGACAGCTTCGACGCGGGTAGAACCCGGGGGGGGAGAGGTGAGGGTAGGGGTGGAACCGGCTGAGGGGGTGGTGGCCGTGGTAGAGTCCGGCGCCCATCCGCCGCCCAGCGCAGCGTAGCGGGAGTAGATGGACTGCATGGGGCTGCCGCCCATCCACAAGTGGGACCACTTGGTCCTCACCACCGACTTGGGCCGCCGGCCCAGCTTGTTGCCGCGGATGACCACGTCGTCACAGGCCGGATCCAGCATCCAGTAGTTGCCCTTGCCCGGGTCGTCGTAGTGGCGCGGCACCTTGATGAAGCACTTGTTGAGGCTGAGGTTGTGTCGGATGGAGTTCTGCCAGCCCTGCTTGTTGCCTTTGTAGTACGGAAAGTTCTTCATGATGAACTCGTAGATCTGGCTCAGGGCCATGCGCTGCTCTGGACTGCTCCGTATGGCCATCATGATGAGGGCGTTGTAGCTGTACGGGGGCTTCTCCGGCCCTTTGTCCTCCTCTTTCCCTTCCTTGCCCTCCTTCTCTTTTTCTCTTTGCCCTCTGTCTTGTTGTCTGCTGACGACGACCCCTCCCCTCCCCGTCCTCCTTCACCTCCTCCTCACCGCCCTCCTCCTCCAACTCTGGCTTGCCCTCTTCCCCAAACGGCAGTTCTGTGTCGGAGAAGGGTTCGGCTTTGACCATGTCGGAGGCCTCACTCTCGCTGCCTTCCGTCTTGGCATAGGCAGCATCAGCGGGGACGGACTGGGGCAGGAAGTGATGTGGGGACGAGTCCAGGACGCCCGATTTTGTGGGCGAGGGAACGGTATTTGCTCTCTCTCAAGGCCTGGTCCCGCCTGGCACTCATGAAGTCTTCACGATCATCTTCGGTGTAGGGAGAGGCTGGGAGGTCACTGTCGCTGCCGCTGTCCCCCTTGTAGTCCTGCCCGGGACTGGCCTTGTAGGACACCGCCCCGAGGGGCTCTTTAAACAGAGGCATCTCCACTCTGCCACTGCTATCCCGAAACCCGCGACTCAAACGTCCCCCGTCCGTAAAACTGTCGCCCATACGAGAACTGTCCGGAAAACCCGGCAAGTTCACACAGCCGCTGAGCCGATCAGCCTCAAACACTTTATCATCCAGGTTCTGACAATCCTGACCACGGCCAACGTCATAACTGTCCTCCATGACGTCATGATGACGGTCAGGGCGATGATGATGGAAGCGGACTTGGATACCAGCGTCCACGTCTTCGTCGTCATCGTCATTGCCCATGATGTCCACCTCACTTTCGTCGGCATCGTCGTCGTAGTCATGACCCAGCATGCTGCTGATGCTGAAGGGGTGGCGGGGGGCTTTGCTGTCCTTTCCGGAGGGTCTGCAGATGAACCATGGTGGGAGGGAGGGGGGTGGGGAGACAAGAGTGGGGGATCTGGAGGAAGACGGGTCACACCCACCGACTACCGTCAGTACATCACAACCAGTCTGTATCGCGTGTTTTTCAACAACTTTCTTCTGCACACACAATGCGTCAGTTAGTCGCTATCAATGGGCCAGAGACACATACGTAACAAGAACCCCCTGTCACTCAACACTGCTTCTTCAGATTTCGCCTACACCACACACCAAGGAAAATGTCAACAAAGTGAGAAGCCAAAGAGCAAACAACGCGCGAAACTCGCAACCAGCGACACAAGACTCTCTCCGAGGAGTGTCCACCAAGTCACTTTCTCCTAGAAGTAAAGAAGGTATGGTAGAGAGCACACGCACTAACACGGTAGCAGCAGTAGTAGTACGCCTAACAACAGTAGCAGTACCAAGTGGCTGCCTGCTGCTGTGCTACCTGCGCAGTGTGTGCCCAAACAAGTGCAGTCCGAGCAGTACGCACACGCCGTTGTGTATCGGAGAGGCCAATGCTACAGACAAGCCGTCACAAGTATTCACACCTTGTCTCGTCGCCTCGCGACAGCCCTGACTCCGACCTCAGGAGTAAGAGCAAATAACCGCGCGCCGCTTCAAAAGACCTGTCGCTTCTTCGCCGCCTCCTCGACGCTCGACCTGTCACTCACCCGCTCGCGCCGGCCCCTCGCGTGCAATCCGCGAGCGGATTGGCCAGCTGCGTGGGGGACTCGTGGGAGGCGGGGCTGGACTGGCGGTGTCAGCTGGTCAATTTCCTTTCTCAGGGCTCGTGTTGCACGCGGCCTGTCTTGTCAGTTGCTCCGGCGCGGAGGGCTTGGGCGTGATCGCTCTCGCAGCTGAGCTGAATGAGGGCGAAAGGGTAAATGGCCTGGCTAACGCTAAAGCTTCACCGGCTGTTGTGAAACACATTTACCTTTCTCAACGACACAAAGAAGAGCAACCATTCCGTGGGCTTCTTTCAAAAAGGAAGCAATAGAAACGCAAGGCCGTAGTTAGGGTAAATGCTCATACATTTTGGGATTGATGCTCCGAATAGAATTAAACTCCTCATGAATGGCCTAAAAAAAAAACTGTGTAAACTATCGATGCATTGACAAGAAAGCGCTATTTGGATGGGGAACCCCATTCTCTCTCTCCCCGCGCGCTCTCTCTCTCTCTCTCTCTCTCTCTCTCACATGCACACACACGCAGGCACGCACCTACGCGCACGCACACACACACACATACACACGCATCATACACAGTGATTGTTCACTCTCTCTCTGTCTCTCACTCTCTCTCTCTCTCTCTCTCTCTCTCTCTCCTCTCTCTCTCTCTCTCTCTCTCTCTCTCACGTGCGCGCGCGGCAAACACAATACTCTCTCTCTTGCTTTACCTCTCTCTCTCTCTCTCTCTCTCTCTCTCTCTCTCTCTCTCACACACACAACACACACACACACACACACACACACACACATACAGTGTATACAGTGTGATTCTCTCTCTCTCTCTCTCTCTCTCTCTCTCTACACACACACACAGCCTCTGTCCTAACAACCGCGCAGGAATTGTCATCAACGAGTAACGTGAGTGTCAAATTGCTTTGGGGTGTGTAGACTAATTCCATCCAGCAAGACAGATATCCGTGTGTGTACGACAGTCTTTGCTGATGTAGTCGATAGCTTATCCAGGACTGATTTCAGAATTGAAATAATGAAAAGTCGACAAACCTGGAAACACACACACACACACACACACACACACACCCAAAACAACAACAGCCGTGCAAAAAATCAGTCAGGTCACTGTCACAATGGTTGCTTCTGCTCTCAGGACCACGTCGCAGAGAACAGCGAGGATCATTATGGGAGAAAAGAAAACAAATTAAGAGAAAATAACGATATAAAGAAAAACCCCTCCAAATCACCAAAAAAGTAAACGACAAAACAAGACCCCCCAAAACGAAAAGCTGTTCGCTAGATGCCTCTCTCTCTCTCTCTCTCTCTCTCTCTCTCTCTCTCTCTCTCTCTATATATATATATATATATATATATATATATATATATATATATGCGCGTGCGCGCGCGCACACACACACACACACACACACACATTATATATATATATTCCTCTGTGTGTGTGTGTGTGTGTGTGTGTGTGTGTGTGTGTGTGTGTGTGTGTGTGCGTGTGTGTGTGTGTCATTTTTTTTGTATGTAGGCCTATTCTTGCTCATTTTTGTTTCTTAAGAAATTGCTTATTATGAAACTCTCTCTCTCTCTCTGTCTCTCTGTCTGTCTGTCTGTCTGTCGGTCTGTCTCTCTCTCTCTCTCTCTCTCTCTCTCTCACACACACACACACACACACACACACACACACACACACACACACACACACACACATATCCCCTAAACACTGGATTTACTGAATTTTCAGATACGTTTTTAAAAAAAAAACTACAATGTATGGAAAGAATGTAAAGTGTGTATTTACTATTTTGGTAGTAAATTCTTTCACTTACGATACTGCAATGTTCTATGACGATTTATTTTGACAGTTTCAACATTTTTTAATCTACTGGGGAAATATTGATGTTCGTCTAAGAAATCAACTATTCAGAAGGAGCAGATTGTTTGTTTTTTTTTAAAATTAAATATCAGACATTATGCTGTGATGTACAGGAAAACAAAATGGTCAGGAAACAGCTTCACAAAAGGGAACCCAGTTTCTGGAGTTTTGACCGGTTAGTGAACCCACTTTGTCGTCTAGACACACACACACACACACACACACACACACACACACACACACACGTATGAGGTCGAAAAACAAACACTGGGTCGGATTTTGACAGCTTGAAACCTTCTCTGACCACGCAGCGGTAAATGGGTACCTGCTTCAGTTCAGGGAAAAAGCTAAGGGGGCAGAAGAAGAAGAAGGTTAAGCCGTACCCTCAACAGGATGAATTTTTCCACCTTTAACCTACGATAACTAGAACAGCAGTGTTTAGTTAGTCGGTCCACGGTTACCAAAAGTGGGGATAGATATCTCAAGAGAGGGCAGGGACCAACAGAAAGGCGTGGGAGCAGGTCCCTGTGTCCTGAGGTCTATCTACTCCCCCCACCCACCCCCTTAGTCTAAATGTCACTCAGGTTTCTATGTCCCCAAAGTCTACATCAACCTCTATGTCCCCAAAGTCTACATCAACCTCTACGCCCCTCCCCCCCCCCCCCCCCCCCCCCCCCCCCCCATGTCTACCTGCTTCCAGGTCTACAATCATGTCCTCCAGACCTATCTCCACCTAGGTCAATGTACCCCCCCCCCCCCCCCCCCCCCCCCAAGTCTGTATGGTCTCCAGGTCTACATGTCTACCAGATGAAACTGCACATAATACATGCGAATATTGATTATGAACACGAGCGTTCATTGCGGGAGTGGCCTGTGTATGCGTATATGCATTTATCAATAAGCAGATGCGTGCGAGAGAGAGAGAGAGAGAGAGAGAGAGAGAGAGAGAGAGAGAGAGAGAGAGAGAGAGACAGACAGACAGACAGACAGAAAGAGAGAGAATAAAGAGATGTCTGAAATGTGGAAAGACAGAAAGAGAAAGAAGCTGGGGAAACCTAGTCCTTGGGGACAAACAGAACTAGTGGGAGGATCCAGTCGACATACAGACCTGGGGGAACAAAGACCTGTGAGACACAGAGACTTGGGGATGGGGGGAACACAGTCCTGGGGGGATGGGCGCGGGGGGGGGGGGGGGGGGGGGGGAGGAGGGGGGGGGGGGGGGGAAGGGCAGTAAAAAAAAAAAAAAGTAGGACCCGAGATAAAATTTTGTCCCGGGGGCAACATAGACGTATGGGACACAAAAAAAAATCAGGGTGAACATAGATCTGTGGGACACAGACTTGACGGGGGGGGGGGGGGGGGGGGGGTGACATAGACCTGGGAGACATACAGACCTGCCGAAATGACAGACACATAGAGCTGGGAGGGGGATAGGGGGAGGAGGGGAGGGGACGTAGGAATGGGGACACAGCAGCGTGACTTCAAGGGTGTTGGACTGTCTGACTCGTCACTGATACCACCAGAACGACAACACGTCAAGAGGACTGGCGAAAATGTCAATTTTTAGGCCGGGTGCCAGCAGCAGGATGCGAACTCGAAACGTCTGATGGCGACTTTGGCACTCTACCGCTGAGCCAGTCATGCACCCAAGAACAGCGGTTGGTTGATGCGGTAAGTTCGTTCGTTAGCCAGCAATTAACGGGTCACAACATTCAAGTACAATGCTCACCTCCATCTAAGGTAGTAGGACATGCAAGGATGCGCATCCCAAGAACCAGATTAGGGGAGGGGATACAGAAGAGAGAGAAGGCATCTAACACCACACGGATACCACCAGAAGGGCAACACACTAAAATGGCTAGAGGACATAGTGAGATTAATGTCTCATCAAACTGGGGCTGTTAAGGTCGTTCATATTTGAACGAACCAAGTTTCGCAAATCTAAAACGCGAACTAAACCAATGACGAATCATAGCTTTTCTTTTAAATCTGAAACCTGCGATTCACGATGTAGTTTGAAATTACGATAAGCTAAAAACGGATCCTTACTTGAAGGTTGAACGATCTTTCTCAGAGAGAGAGAGAGAGAGAGAGGAGAGAGAGAGGGAGAGAGAGAGAGAGAGAGAGGAGAGAGAGAGAGAACATTCACACAACCCTTCAAAATGCACTTCTAAAAACACACCGGAAATTTCGTTGAAAAAAACCTTCCTTCCGTAAAAATTTATATCAGATGAAAAATGTTCATCTCTGTCAGACATTCAAAAGATCAGATCAGGTGGGACATCTCTGAACAATGCGTTCATGGAGTCTGCTGTAACGTGTTTATGTCTCACATCATGCAAGTCCCAACACTTTGAAAGAATAGGTTTCACTGTGAATAGTACATGACATGAAATGCACCGCAGAGCTTCTTCACCTTTTAGAAGATAAGAATGTGTGTAAACGGAGTGGCTGTGTCCAAATGGCAAAAGAGTGTCTCTTCTGGGGAGGGAATTCAATCTGCAAGGTACAACTCTCTGGTACACGACTGAAATACGTTGTTACGCCCACCGAGCTTGAACTGTTTTGAATAAATTTCAAATGTTAGTGATTGCGTACCGCCGCAAAAAAAAAAAAAAAAAAAAAGAAAAGAAAAGTAGACAAACGAATCACAAGACAAACCACGACGCGTTTCGACCTCTTAGGTCTTCTTCATGCAAGATACAAAACGCTCAGGACAAAGAAAAGGAACGAGCAATTACTTATCTTCTTCCACTTCGACGCAAGATAGGCGTTGAACGAAAACGTGTCGAAGTGGATGAAGATAAGTGATTTTTAGTTCATTAACTTTGCTCAGAGTGTTTTTGTATCTTGCCTGAAGAAGACCTAAGAGGTCAAAACGCGTCGTGTTTTGTCTTGTGATTCGTTTGTCTACTTTTTTTTTTTTTTTTTTTTTTTTTTTTTAGGCGTGTGCTATCGCTAACATTTGAAGTTCGTTTAGATTTCCACCTGCAGTCGCCTCACTTTGTACGACATTTGAATTGTCTGTTTCTAAGCAATGTAAACTTGTATATTTCGGCCGCACTGAATGAAAATGACAAGTTACGAATTGAGAATGAAGTTTAGATCAACCAGCCACAAACTGACTTCCATCACAGGAGACTGGCTAGTCACGGAGTGATTTCCATCACAGGAGACTGGCTAGTCACGGAGTGATTTCCATCACAGGAGACTGGCTAGTCACGGAGTGATTTCCATCACAGGAGACTGGCTAGTCACGGAGTGACCTCCATCACAGGAGACTGGCTAGTCACGGAGTGATTTCCATTACAGGGAGACTGGCTAGTCACGGACTGGTGATTTCCATCACAGGAGACTGGCTAGTCACGTAGTGATTTCCATCACAGGAGACTGGGCTACGGAGTGTCACGGAGTGATTTCCATCACAGGAGCGCTTTCATATAGTTACTGCCCCTTGCGCGAACCTAAGCTGTAGCCAGAACATGTTGGGCGACAGTTTGTTTTGTGTTTTTGTTTTGTTTTGTTTTGTTTTGTTTTGTTTTGCTTTGCTTTTTGTTTTTTTTTGTTTTTTGGTTTTTTTTCCTCCTGCGAACCTAGGATCGGCGAGATTCGCGAATCTTACCGATCTTGGATTGCGAGCCAAACGATCAGGCATTTAAGAACAGGTAAGGTAAGGTAATGTTGCTTATAGGCCAGCCGACCACAGAGGCAGCATCACTGAAACTGCAAACTGGACGAACGAAGTTCGGGATCTGAAAGTTTGATCAGTTAAGGACAGGACGGCCTTTAGAACTAGGGTAGGGGTATCATAAGCGAGCAGCCCAGCAGCTATGACCAAAAAAAAAAAAAAACAGTCAGTGTAAACTTTGTTTTTAACTGTCCGCACTACTGCTTCACTTGGATCACATGTTCTAAATATTGTCCTCGAACCATTGGATCGGATGTTGTGACTGCAAGTGGTTCCCAGACCGATTTGCTCACGAAATAGCCCACGGACGTAGAACATGCAGAGAACAATCGACTCGGTTGCAGGCTGGGTTAACAATGACCCGCCATCATCCGTCGACCTCCATTAGGGCTACTAGGAGGAAAACACGTGCAAGAAACATAATCACATTTGCCATCTGGAACGGAAGAACAGTCTGGGAAGGCTGGTTGGACAATTGAATGAAATACACAGATACTCTCAGCAAGTTCTCGACCTGAGCGAAGTTAGCTAGAAGAATAATGGAGAAGTACAGACAGAAGAAGGGTATGACCTGTGCAGTACAGTGCAAAAGACAGACATATCCATGAGATGAAGTTTCAGGAATGCTGTTCTGGAATGTTTCTCTGTTCCCAGCAGGATCATGGCCACCCCCTTGAGAGCAAAATCATTCAGCATCACGGTAGTGCTAACATAATTATGCTCCTCCCACATCATTACTACACTGATGACCATATTGAAGAAACATTGAGTTGAGTGGAATACCATAGTAGCAGGAGATGCCCAGAAGACCGGAGGAACTTCTGCACTTCCTACTATAATGAGACCACCAAGGATAGGGGGCTACCATTCGCCAGAATTTGCTGGTGACAATGACTTGGTCCTTGCTAACAATCTGGATGAGCATCAAGCACCCTGACAATGGTCAATCGACCATAATCTTTTATGCTGCTGGTTGTTGTTCCCCATGTCAGCACCCAGGCTGTGACCTAGCACAGTCCTATTGATTAACATTATCACAAATGCAGAAGTCTTCAGTATAAAACAAATGTTCCAGGTCCAGCTCGCTTAACATTTCCATTGTATCGGAAGTGCATTCAGGGAAAGAACAGGACACATGCAAACCGGTAGGCAGGGACTGCGATCAGCAGTGGTGGCCAAAGGCTACAGGGAAAGCGAAGAGAGACAAGGTAATACAGGAGATGAAGGAAAATGGAATTCCTAAAGAACCAGTAGGCATTCCAGCAAAACCAACAGGGACAATAGAGTAAGTGGGAAACAGCGTTTCAAGAATGTGTGTGTGTGTGTGTGTGTGTGTGTGTGTGTGTGTGTGTGTGTGTGTGTGTGCGCGCGCGCGCGCGCGTGTGTGTGTGTGTATGTGTGTATGCGCGTGTGTGTGTGCCTGCGTGCGAGTGTGTGTGTGTGTGTGTGTGTGTGTGTGTGTGTGTGTGTGTGCGTGCGTGTGTGTGTGTGTGTGTGTGTGTGTGTGTGTGTTTTAAAAGGTTACCAGCAGGTGAACTGACCGAATATAAACATTTGCCTTTCCACCACGGCAAGACAAATGCGATCACAGGGCGAAAGACCACGGGGCAAAACTCCACACCCCTTCAGGACACTGAGAGTGAATTCCCCATCTGCTCACATGAAGCTGGTGAGCTGTTAACTCTGACAGCGACTCTGCAGGAATGCAGCTCTGGATAATTTGCCATCATCGCCTACCTCCATCTAATTTTACCGTGTATTCGGAAATTGTGAAAGGAGATTCATCTCTAAACTCACATGACCAAAACACACACTCATCTAAAACCGTCTACCTCAAAGACCTTAATTAAGCAAGAGCTTTGAACAAGCAACTCCATGTCCCTTTTATTCGTTCATCCAGAAACAAGCTGTCTGTCTAACAGCCCTTTCTTTATTCCGATACCAACGAGAGTTTCGTTCAGTCATATGAAAGATGGTGCGTTCCGCTTAGTTCAATATTCGTGATTCTTTTTCTTCAAGCGATTTCTCAGCAAATGCTATGGTTAGCACGTTTCCTCACAAAGTTTGTTAGTCCAAAACAATGCAGGAACTGGTCGTTCAGGTCAGTGTTCTGCCCTTTAGAATGATAATCAGACAGGTGATGGACCTATCGGACACAACCGGTCCCCGTTTACCGCTATCAAATCGGTACCAATTTTCGCAAGACTGTCTTCAAGTTTCAGCCGTAGAAAGACATAACATCGTCAATATCTGCACGCTAAGGTCCTGTTCTTTTAAAAAAAAAAAAAAAAAAAAAAAAAAAAAAAAAAAAAAAAAAGCACAAATCACTTCATAGGATTTTTATTCTCGTTGTTAAAAATATTATTTAAAAAAAACACACACACAACACAACAAAACAAAAAAACAAAAATAAAAAAAAAAACAGCAACAGCAGCAAGAACAACAAAGAAAACCAGCTTACGGCATCATTCGCACTTTGGGCAAGTAAATACCGCGAAGGCCGCATTTTTGAAGGTTAAACACGTTTGAAATGTGCTCTGCACACAGTTGGGAGTGACTACCAGATTTCTGAATCACCTTTGCTGGGCCGTTATCAACATTGCTATTGATATGATTATGATTATTATCATCATTCTGATTGTTGTTACGATCTGTGCTAAGAACGGCTAAGAGACGGGACAACGTCAGTGACAAGAGCTCTGGATCACTCCTGGAGCTCCTATCAGCATTGTTATTGCGATCACAATAGTGTTACCAATAGGTCATTATGTTCGTTTTTTTTGTTGACGTCCGCCTTCGGTGATTTTACCAGGGATAATTGGAAAGAAGACGAGGCGAGCAGTGTGGAGGAGAATAGAGGTGCGGGGAGAGGAGGAGGAGGAGGAGGAGGAAGAAGGAGGAAGGGCAGGAGGGGGAGGGAGGGTGGCGGTGGGAAAAAGGGGAGAGGAGGGAAGGATGGGGGGTTTAGGCATGAAGCTAACCAGCAGTAAGGACGCCATTAGAACATCGCATTGAGACGGACAGTGTGAAAAGGTCAATGTGTGTGGTTGCTTACGCATGTTTCACACTCGCCACTTGGAATGGGAGTTTCAATGTTCTCTCAACAAGCGTCTCCCTGGGCTCCAAGTGTCGCGCGAATGTTTTGGCCCAATGGTTATCACCGCGTTTAACCTTTCTGGGATCGCGTGTGCGTGTCTGTGTGTGCTGATACTCAGCTTCAGTCGTCATCTTTATGTCGCCGTGTGCCGACAATGTTTGCTGGCAGTGTTGTCCTTATGTATTGCGTGCCCATCGTTTGCAGAATTCCAAGCAGATGGTTTTTTTTTCTTTCGTTTGATTGCTTGTTCCCTCGTTCGGTTTTTTTTGTTTGTTTGTTTTTATCTCCCCCGAGAAGGTTGCCTTTTCGCCCGAGTCTGTTTGTTTGTTTGTTAACCTGTCAACAAAATTACTTAATAAGCTACCAAACTTGTAAGACGGGCGGAATGGGGCCCAACTGAGGACCAACCTACGAAGTTTTTGGGGTAGACGGATCCAGATGATCGAACAGATCCAGATCATTTCAGCAAGATTACGCAGAAACTACGGGATGTGGACTAGGAACGAACTCCCGAACTTCTGGGACGGATAAATCAAGGTGAAAAGTTCAGCAACACTGATCCGGCAATATATTTTGCGCGACTTCCATAGCTCAAAACTGTCTCAGTTGTGACAGCAAGATAAACCGTGTACATCAGCATCGTCGTCCATTATCATCATCCATCATCATCATCATCATCGTCGCCGTCATCATCATCATCATTATTATCATCGTCGTCGTTATGATCATTGTTATCATCATTATCATCATCCGAACTGGTGCGTATGGCAATAATGTGTTAGACTATAACGTGTTGCACTATACTGCACTGCACTGTACCACACTATAGGTTCTATACTATACTGCAGTGTACTTACAAGGCTCTGCACAATGCTACATTAAGAAAAAAAAGATACACCCGAAGGTGCGGGTAGGGCCTAGAGAAGTACTGTCCTCAAGCGCCGAACAAACCAGCAGGAGCAATCCTTCACCGCCTTACGTCTGCGCTGTGTTCACATAGGGTGCAGGCATGCACAGGGCATTCCATTAACACGTGAAGGGACATGATTGCTCCCTGGCCGATGCCATTGTGTAATGGCCTCTGGATGTGGCACGACTGAACCTCCATGGGAGCGTTCCCATGGGTGTACCTGCCCATAGTTCCTGACCGCAGAGCCCCACCGGCAAAAAACGCCACCGTCCAGCAACTACCGTGTGGATCCCGTAGTCTCACTCGTTGCCGTTCCGCTGTCAGGTGACGACAGTACAACTCCAGACACGGCCAAACTTTCGTCATGAGGGTCTCTCCCTCTGGCCAGAATCCCAGGTCGCAGTCTTTCCCGCACTGTATGGTAATTTACTGTACTTTGTTGCATGTGCTACACTATAAAGCACTGCACTGAGTTGTATGTATTAAACAGAACGACGTTGACTTTGCTCTGTTCTGCTCTGCATTCTACCATACTGCTGGTAGTATTAGAATGTAATGTGATGTACACCGTATTCACCGATTTGTATTACATGGGTGTGTTGTCTTGTCATGTATCGGAAACTCTCTCTCTCTCTCTCTCTCTCTCTCTCTCTCTCTCTCTCTCTCTCTCTCTCTCTCTCTCTCTCTTAGCTCTCTCTTAACTTTCTCCTCTCCTCTGTTCCACTTTCCACTTTTCCACATCATATGTGTGTGGAGAGAAAAAGTGTGTGTGTGTGTGTGTGGGGGGGGGGGGGGGGGGGGGGGGGGGGGGGGGGGGGGGGGAGGGGGGTTGAGGGGAGGCGGGGGAAGGAGAAGAGTAGAAAACAAGGAAGGGGGAGGAGAGGGAAGGAGTAGTGGTGGGAAGGGGGGGTAGGGACAGAGGATGGGGATGGGGGATGGGGGTGGGGGTGGGTCAGGTTGCGGAAGATACTGAAGCTATGATCTGCATAGTTCTTCGCCTGACACAGGAGTTTGATTACTCATGTGAGCGAAAGGTGACATTAACACCTTGTCAGCCTGACCCCTCTAAAGGACAAATCGTTCCTCTTCGTCGGCACAACTCTTTCTTATAACTACCTACAAGACCTCCAACTCTTTACTCCTCCAATCGTTATTCCTTTAAGCCCCCTCCGCCACCCATCCTCATCTCTCTCTCTCTCTCTCTTTGTCTTACTTCCTCCCTCTCCCCTCCTCCCTCTCACAAGCCAGAGAATTATACCACACAGTTCTAACTTCCGTATCAGGTTCACACGTTGGAGGAATACGAACCTCTGAAGAGGAAAAGGGAGGTAGGGCAATAACCCGCCCTGGACAAATCAAACGGTGTCGATGGGGAGTAGGGGGTGGGTGGGGGGAGGGTGGGGAGTAAAAGTATGCTTTTGCCCCCCCCCCCCCCCACCACCACCACCACCTCTCACCTGTACCTCCCGACTTGTCCATTGCTAGTCCAGACAAATCCTGACCCTCGCTGGAAAGGTACTGCTCAAGCTGGATCTGACAGTGCCATTGACAGACAACAGCAACCATAACGGAGAGAAAAAAAGGACTGAATAAAAGGCCCCTTCGTCTTGATGTCATGGGCTGGTGTTCTCACGAACAGGAAAACCATAAAACTCAGTTGGACCCCCCCCCCCCCCCCCCCCCCCCCCCCTCTCCCCCGTATCTGGCCAACACGTTTTAACCCTGTCCCTCCCTCTAATACCAAGTACGCATGCTAATAAAACTCGGCAAGGGCTTATAAACATCTGACTTTAACGGTGTCGTAGGCAGCACTCGCTTGCTGTTGTGGGCGTGTTTTTTATTTCACGGTGGGAGCAAGAGTTACCCTACTACTTGTTTATTGTTATCTGACTTTAACCTCAAATGACAAATGTTTGTGTTCCGGTGGAAGAAACTCCTGGTGTCTTTCCATAAGCAACGAGCAGGCCCATTGAAAGTTTATTCGATTAAGAAAATGTGTGATGAGAAAGAAATACAGGGAGCTGCGAGGGGGGGGGGGGGGGGGGGGGGGGGGGGGTAGGGGTTGGGCTAGAGAGAAACGATTGGTTGGGAAGGGGAGATAAAGGAAAGAAAAAGGAGGGGAGAGAGAGGGAGGGAGGGGGAAGAAACGGTCCCGTCTTCCTCCTCTTTCTTCCAAATGATGGGATATTCAAAACCCGAAACTGACGGTTCATGGCCGCTGGCTCGGTCGGGTCTTGTTCATAGCCCGGCCGACTTCGGAAGACAAAGTAAGACTGCTTTGAAAGTTGAAACAGGAAATAAGTGTATGCATAAATCAAAAAATGATCACATCAAAACCCGAGAGCTTGGCAAGTCCTGACACTCGAAGACCGAAGTAAAGCAAAGTTTATTTACCAACTGTTTCAATCAAATCGAATGAAAAATACTGTTCCTCTTAACGAACAAACAAGCAAGCAAAAAAAAAAACAAGAGAGAGAGAGAGAGAGAGAGAGAGAGAGAGAGAGAGAGAGAGAGAGAAGAGAGACAGAAAAAAAAAAAGAAAAAAAAAAAACAACAACAACAACAACAACAACAACAACGAATATCACATCAAGAGAAATATTCCGAAACAAGGTCTTCGTGGAATCTGTAAAAAAAAAAAAAAAAAAAAAAAAAAAAAAAAAAAAAAAAAAAAGAAAAGAAAAGAAAGAAAACCATATCTACCGTTGTATACATTCCTGCAGGCAATAACAGTGTCTGGAACTTTGCGGCATTGTCTATGATGTTTACAAAGACGGGAAACATTCTGGGCACCAGAAACGATGCTTATAGTGACTAGGCCATTGAGGATTGGAACTGATGTTTCTAATGGGTGGAAAAATTGGGGCATGGCAATATGAAGCTTGAGACTGGAAGATTTGAGGCTCTGGAGTCGACGTTTTTGGTGACTGGAACAGTTCAGGCACCAGAACTGAGGTTTGTAGCGACTGCAAACATTTGACTTTCACATTTGTTTTATCGTGAGATCATGGAACACTTGAGCACCAAAATTAATGTTTGTAGCGATGGGAATAATTCGGCAATCGAAATTAATGTTGTGCAGGGCAGCGATACTGATGTTTGTTATAGCTGGAACATGCTGTGCGCGGGTATTGACAGTGGTCAGTACACCTTGGACACTTAGGTTTTTGTTTGTTGTGACCGTACCATATTGGGCCACCGAACCTGATCTTTCGCAGTGACTGGAGCGCTTAAGTGTAAACGTTCATGCGTATGGCAACCGCAACGTTCGCGAATCAATACTGATAATGATTGTGTTATGAGCCACTACACGCTTTGACACTGAAATTTATGCTTTGGAGTGACTAGCATATCTTTGGCACCAAAACATCTGCTTTGTAGTGACTGGAATATCATGGGCACCGAAACTGACCGGAACATTTAGTGTCTGTAGCGACTGGGATATCTGGTACCAGAATTGTTATTTGTAAAGGCTAGAACGTGTGGGCAACAAACGTTATTTGCTGTGACTGGGAAAATAATTGGGGGAATCGAAAGTGATGTTTATAAGGAGTGGAACATTTGGGTCTCGAAATCAGTACACATAGTGACTAACATTTTGGCACCGGAACTGATGTCTGTATCAATTGAAGCGTTTGTACTTTTTTTCTTCTACTTTTTGTTTACATATGTTATGGAAAAATACAAAACGCAATCGTTTACACCACTAGAAAATAATATTAAGGTCATGAAAATAATTTTTTCTCCGTGGACTGGTAGCTGAACAGAAGCACTGGCGTTATGGGAGCATACTAGCTTCTTATGCCGAAAATAGCCGCTTTTTCCAGGAAAACAGTTTTCATCTTCCAGGAAAACGGGGTTAAACTGCTGTCCCGAGGATCACAACTGTTCTTCTGAGGATAATAGCTGTTTTCCTTATTTTCTCGAAGGATCACACGTTTCTTAATTTTCACCAAAGAAAACGGTTATTACCGGTGCTATCTCAAAGGACCACAGCCGCTTTCCCTATTTTCCAGGGGGGAAAACAGTTATCATCCTTAAGGAGAACAATGGAAAAAAACAAAATATGTATCATCCTGGGGGCGTCTACTTTAGAGGTTTTCGATAATTGCTCAGCTTATGCAGAAATATGAAATGTTTGATAAATTGGTAAAATAAACATCCGATTCGCTCCCGATCACACGAATCGGTCCGCGAAAGTGGGCATTTTCACCTGTAATCAAGAAAACGGGAGGTAATCGACTAAATCTTGGCATGGCTTAACTGCTCTTGGATATGACGTCACATGAGTGTCAGCGACGGCGACAGAAAGCGATTCTGATGGTTCTTGCACATCTCGCTCGGAATTTAATTTATCATGTAAAAGCAGTGACTATGATTGCGACAGCCAATGTGACTCTGGGATGTTTCTGCAAGGCCTTTACCTTATCAGTTTGAACGCTAAGTTCTTTTTACCACGTCAGTTCCAGCTGGACCACGGAAACGAGCTATTCAGTTCCCAGCTGGACGCCCGAACACAGCATTCCGAAGGCGTACGGACTTTTACCGAAGTCTCGAGGGAGGCTACCGACTGACTTCTTGATGCGATCACGCGTGGACGGCGAGCGGAGATTCTCCTTCCTCAAGCCTTAACGCATTCATTCATTTAAACAGTGTGATCTGTCCATAGATAAGAACAGAATAAACGTGCGACTATCGTACTCATCTGTACGAGCTCACCACTCCGCCTTCAAAGTATCCGCGCACAACGCAGACGAAGTTTTTGATCCACTCGAACGGGCGCGGCAATTGTCGGAATAGCTCGTTTCCGTGGTCCAGCTGGAACTGACGTGGTAAAAAGAACTTAGCGGCCCGGCATGTTTGCACGAACAGAATCCACTTCTTTCGAGTATCTGGATCAAATAGAAATGTGTGCAAAGAATATCCGTCTCCTGCTGAGCTGCTGCTGCACTCGCCTATAGCACAATATCTGCCACCCCCCTCGTGACTTTTTAGGCTGGGGGGGGGGGGGGGGGGGGGGGGGGGGGATCGCGATTCATGTTGATTACACTTGGCGTTGCCATGTTGTGTAGGTCGCGGCTGACGTCAGGCTACACCATCCAGTGACGTCACGGTTTTCGGTTTTTTCCGCACCTGGTTTGAACAGGTGTGCAAAAGTCGTTTGTTCGTAAAGAGAATCTTCACAGTGTGTGTCTTCAAAGGAAAATTTTGTAATGATGATGCCAGATCCGTTGGATATGCATTTGCATCATGGACCCGCACCAGTATTGAAGAGGTCTATTCGTGGGTTCTGTGGCATCTCTCAGAGCAGGTTAGGGTCACCAGCTCCCGGGTCGCCTGCTCTTTGAGGGTGCCACTACTCTCAGTGGCCTCTAGAGAGTTTGACTTTTCTGTCACGATTTGCCTGCTTGCCAGTCCCGTTTCGTCTAATTTGTGTACAGCTTGGTCTTCGTGAGTGAATGCGCTGAGTGGTTCTCCGACGAATGTGTTACAATAATGTCATCTCTGTCTGTTTGTCTGTCTGCCTCTCTCTCTCTCTCTCTCTCTCTCTCTCTCTCTATCTGTTGCACACACACACACACACACACACACACACACACACACACACACACACACACACACACACACACACACACACACACACATACCACACACACACATACACATACACACGCTCCACACACACACACACACACACACACACACACACACACACACACACACACACACACACGGACGACACCCTCACACACACACACACACACACACACACACACACACACACACGAGTCTGGTAAGTATCAGGTCAGTTATTTTTCTGCAATCTTTCCGACAGACAGACGACATGCACTAACGGGACACAGGTAACCTCCTTGACGGAGGAAACCAGGGAAGACAGAGAGTGGCGGAGAAAAGAAGGAAGGAAGGGAGAAAAACAAAGAGAGGGGGAGAGTGAGAACAGAAAGAAAGAAAGCAAGAAAGAAAGAAACGAAAGAAAGAAAGAAAAAAAGAAAGAACGAACGAGAGAAAGAAGGGGAGGGGGAGGGGGGGGGGGGGGGGGGGGGAAGGAAGGAAGAAAAGAAAGAAAAAAAAACATATTGATAAAGAAACAAAGAAATCCAACCCACAACTAACATTTCGTTCGAAAACACTTTCGAAGTCCACCTTCGATAAGCCGAATAAAACTTCTCAAGGAGAGAGAGAGAGAGAGAGAGAGAGAGAGAGAGAGAGAGGAGAGAGAGCGGAGAGGAGAGAGAGGTCAGGGAGGGAGGGAGGGAGGCAGGGGAGGGAGGGAGAGAGAGAGAGAGAGAGAGAGAGAGAGAGAGAGAGAAGGGAGGAGAGGAGAGGAGAGATGGGATGGGGTGGGGTGGGGTATAGTGGAGGTGTCGGGAGTACTATGATGGGGGATCAAGAGCAGGCCTACCGAGTGAGCCGCCCGCAGGAAGATGCAACGCAGCCCGGGGCTGTATATACAGCAGGGGGGTCCAGATTTCACTGCCTTCTCCCATCGTGTGTGGCCTGCTGCTAGACTCTCTGTGTTATACAGCATCCTACCTCCCCCCCAACCTCCCCTCTCCACCCAGCCCCCCATCTCAACCCCCCCCCCCCCCCCCCCCCTGCCCCTGCCCTCCCGCCTTCTTTCCTTTCTCTGTCATCTGGTCCAGTTTTCTCCTCGTCTTGACCATCCGCCCATGGCTGTATAGGAGGAAACTGGAGGCTTTGAGGCCAGTGG
>JADBJO010000071.1:647500-652500 GCA_016801955.1 Conus betulinus
CTCCCCCCCCTCTCTCTCTCTCTAATTTACGAAGACTATTTTGTAGCTTTTGGTTTTGTTTTGGTTTTATTTTTTGTTTTGTTTTGTTTTTTACTCTGTGTTATTTTCTTATTTCTATACATATCATTTTTTGTTCTTTTGAATAATTACTATTCTTTTTCTCAAGGGCTGAAAACGAATACCAAAGAGTAGCAGGAGGACATCCGAGATCATTTTTTTTTTTTTTTTTTTGGTTATGTTCCTTTCCTTTTTCTACCTGTAATTCTTTCCGTCTTCCTTTCAAGATTCTCGTCGTTCAACGTCAGCTCTATCATCATCATTATCATCATAATTATTTGTCGTCATTTCTTTATCATTATCGTTTGTGTGATAATCGTAAACATCATCGTAACAGATTGATATAATCGCCTCTCTCTCTCCCTCTCACACACACACACACACACACACACACACACACACACACACACACACACACACACACACACACACACACACACACACACGCGCGCGCACGCACGCACGTATGCACGCACGCACACACGTACGCACGCACGCACGCACGCATAGACACACACGCTCACATGTATATATAGCACACAAATAGTATGCAGAGGGAAAGAGGGAGGGAGAGACAGGGGTGCGCGCGTGTGTTCGTGCGTGTATGTGTGTGTGTGTGTGTGTGTGTGTGTGTGTGTGTGTGTGTGTGTGTGTGTGTGTGTGTGTGTGTGTGTGTGTGTGTGTGTGTGTGTGTGTGTGTGTGTGTGTGTGTGTGTGTGTGTGTGTGTGTGTGTGTGTGTGTGTGTGTGTGAAAGAGAGAGGGTTGGAGAGAGAGGGCTGGAGTGGAGTGAGAGTGAGAGAGAGAGAGAGAGAGAGAGAGACGCGTGAGTGTGTGTGTGTGTGTGTGTGTGTGTGTGTGTGTGTGTGTGTGTGTGTGTGTGTGTGTGTGTGTGTGTGTGTGTGAAAGAGAGAGAGAGAGAGAGAGAGAGAGAGAGACAGAGAGAAAGAGAAGGAAAGGGGGGGTTGGAGAGAGGGTTGGAGAAAGAGGTGTGTGCGTGCGTGTTTGTGTGTGCGCGCGCACACACACACACACACACACACACACACACACACACACACACACACACACACACACACAGAGAGTAGTAAGAGGTTGTTTATCCAGATCAAGACCCAAGCCCAATAGTCGAGGCAGACATATAGACAGCGAAATGAAGAAAAACAAACCCAAATACATATAAAATGAATTAAACGATTTTGAAATGCGTACATCATCATTTTATGAGAGCAACAGCCGCGCACGACACAAAAGGCATTTGCATTAACTGTTCATGTTACATTACAGTACGTAGTCTTTTCAGCGCAGGATGAATACAGTATGCGAAACGATACAAGATGCACAGATGGGTTTAGTTGACAAGGAGGGAGGGGGAGGGGGGGGGGGGGGGGGGGGGGGAGAGAGAGAGAGAGAGAGAGAGAGAGAGAGAGAGAGAGAGAGAGAGAGCTTGCGTGCGCCAAAGCTTATCTTATTCAGCGTCTTTCTTTCTTCCTCTAGTCTTAATTCTCTGTCTTGTTTTTGTTTTGTTTTGTTTTTCAACTCCTCCTTGTAATGTTACTGTTCTTTTTCAACTGGTTCTTCACTTTTCTCTTCCAGACTTTTAAAAATTTCCGCTGATCCACCTTCTCCCCCCCCCCCCCCACCTTCTCTTCCTTATCCATCTCCTCCTCCTCCTCCTCCTCCTGTTCTGTTTCTACGTCTTCTTTGTTGCCCCCCTTTTCTTCGTCAACATCTTCAGATCGTTGTTAATATCTGCTCACCTTCTTCAGATACTGATTGTTTTGCTCCCTTCCTCCTTCTCATTCTCTTCCTCCTCCTCCTCCTCTTCCTCCTCCTAACACTTTCTCCCTTCCTCTTTCTTCTCCGTCCACTTTGTCTCACTGTTCTTCTTCAGCTTTTAAAGAAACAAATAATTCGCACTGCAATTTCAAGTTTTCGTTTGCGCGTTCATTTGTAGGGTTTTTAAATCATAAAAGCTTTTTACCAGATTCCGGCCCTAAAATGAAGCACTCCACATCCCTCGATCGGCAGTGGCGCAGCTCTTGCTTCTGTCGATAAATATTGATCGCTTGTCAGCTCCTCGGTCACCCAAGATCAGTGTCCAAAAGCATCCGAGATGCATCCTGTCCTCAAGGTCTTTGCCATAAGCAGCAGCAACAGCAGCAGCATAAAACGGAAGGAGAGAACAAAAGAGGCAGAAAGAAAAAACAAAAGGTAAAGGAGCTCAGGCCGCCGTTTTTCCCTCTTTGATTGACTTGGTTATCTATGAAAACTCGCTTTGCTGTCGTTGTTTTGTTTTGTCCTCAGTTCTCGTTTCCGAATCTGTTGTTTCACTTTTATTCTGAATGTTTTGTTTTTTTGTGTGTTAATATTTCTTTCTGTTATTTTTTTGCGGGTATTAATGGGTTTGTTTGTTTGTTTGTTTGTTTGTTTTTATTTTCAACGAATTATACCTCAGTTTCCTTCTTCGTCATCTTTCTCACCACATCTCATCTCTCGTCATATTTCCCAGCGATGTTCGTATCATGTTCTTGTATTTTTTGTTCAAACTCCCGATGAGGTATGCTGGAAGAGTTTCTTTTTTGTTCTGTCGGACGGGTAGTAAACAGCATCACGTTATTTTGTTTTAGTTATGAGCGAGCGATACTCTTTTCATCTTTTAAGTTACCAAGGCTGGCTCTCTCTCTCTCTCTCTCTCTCTCTCTCTCTCTCTGGCTGGCTGTTATTGTTGGTGGTGGTGGTGTGGTTGATGGTGGTGGTGATAGTAGTGTGCCCTTTTTTTTTTTTTAACCATCGTTTTGGTTACCTTACCGGCTTTAAGTTACCCATCCCACAATGACTGGCGACGTTAAGAAGTAACTGACTACCCCAGTAAGTCACCCATGCCGCGCCCTCCCTCTGCTCCCCTTCTGTCCAATACGTCCACCATGTCATGCTCGTCATCCGCGCCCCTTCTCTGCCCCCAATTCGCCTACCCTATCATGCCCTTCATCCACCCCCCACCCCCCTCCGCCTCACTATCCCTACCATGTCCCGCCAATCATCGACTCCCCTCGCCCCAACAAACACCCATGTCACACCCTTTATTCATCCCTCCCCCCCTTTATTCCCCCCCCCCCCCCCCCCCCCCCCCCCCCCGGTCCCCCCCCCCCCCCCCCCCGCCCACCATTTCATGCCCCCCCCCCACCCCCCCCTCTGGCTCATAAGACCCCAGGTCCCCCCCTTCCCCCCCCCCCCCCCCCCCCCCCCCCCCCCCCCCCCCCCCCCCCCCCCCCCCCCCCCCCCCACCCCCCCCCCCCCCCCCCACCCCACCCCCCTCCCCACCCTTCATCCCACCCCCCCCCCCCCGATACGCCCCATCCATGTCCCCCATGTATTCCCCACCCCCCCTTCCCCCCCCCCCCCCCCCCCACCCCCCCCCCCCCCCCCCCCCCCCCCCCCCCCCCCACCCCCCCCCCCCCCCATCCCCCACCCCCCCCCTCGGTCCCCAACGCACCCCACGCCCCCTCTGTCAATAAGACGCCCAGGTCAAACCCTTCATCTGTGCCACACTCTGCCCCAACACGCCCCCCCCCCCCCCCCTCATCCACACCCCCGTTGCCCCGGTACACCCATTTAGCTCACGCCCTTCATCCGCACCTCTCTACCCGATACGCCCCCATCCATGTCACTCCATGTATTCACACTCCCTCTTCTCTGATACATCCGTGTCGAGCCCCCCCCCCCCCCCCTCCCCCGGCTTCGTTGCCCCTCTGCCCCAATGCACCCACCCACGCGTGTCTTGCCCAGTATCTGCGCCACATCTGCAAGCCCTCCCCTTCACCCCCTCCCCCCATGTCACGCCCTACATCTGCTCCCCTCCACGTCACCCCACCCATGTCACACCCTGCATCTGCACCTCCTCCCTGTCACCCCACCCATGTCACACCCTGCACCTCCTCCCCGTCACTCCACCCATGTCACGCCCTGCATCTGCACAACCTCCCATCACCCCACCCATGTCACGCCCTATATCTGCACCTCCTCCCCGTCATCCCACCAATGTCACGCCCTGCATCTGCACAACCTCCCCGTCACCCCACCCATGTCACGCCCGCCATGCACCTCCTCCCGTCACCCCACCCATGTCACGCCCTGCATCTGCACAACCTCCCTGTCACCCCATCCATGTCACGCCCTGCACCTCCTCCACTTCACCCCACCCATGTCACGCCCTGTATCTGCACAACCTCCCCGTCACCCCACCCATGTCACGCCCCCTGCACCTCCTCCACTTCACCCCACCCATGTCACGCCCTGTATCTGCACAACCTCCCCGTCACCCCACCAATGTCACGCCCCTCTGCATCTGCTCCCCTCCACGTCACCCCACCCATGTCACGCCCTGCATCTGCACCTCCTCCCTGTCACCCCACCCATGTCACGCCCTGCACCTCCCTCCCGTCACCCCACCATGTCACGCCCTGCATCTCTGACCACCCTCCCCGTCACCCCCCCCCATGTCACGCCCTGCACCTCCTCCCACTTCACCCCCACCCATGTCACGCCCTGTATCTGCACAACCTCCCCCGTCACCCCACCCATGTCACGCCCTGCACCTCACCTCCTCCACGTCACCCCACCATGTCACGCCCTGTATCTGCACAACCTCCCCGTCATCCCCCCAATGTCACGCCCTGCATCTGCACCTCCTCCCCGTCACCCCACCCATGTCACGCCCTGCATCTGCTCCCCTCCCTGTCACCCCCACCCATGTCACGCCCTGCATCTGCACCTCCTCCCCGTCACCCCACCCATGTCACGCCCTGCATCTGCACCTCCTCCCCGTCACCCCATCCATGTCACGCCCTGCACCTCCCTCCTGTCACCCCATCCATGTCACGCCCCCCCTGCACCTCCTCCCCGTCACCCCACCAATGTCACGCCCTACATCTGCACCTCTCTC
>JADBJO010000071.1:657500-660000 GCA_016801955.1 Conus betulinus
CTGGGGGAGGACTGAAGGGAGGGGAGGGGGAGGGGGGGGGGCGTGGGACGCGAGAACGATAAATGCTGAACGGAAGGAGACTGTGATAATGATGAATATTGGACCGGAGGGGAAATGAAGATCGCAGGAAAGATCAATCATAGATGGAAGAGTGGTGGGAAGCTGATGAACGAAACACGGATGAGAAAAAACGAACGAAAGAGAAGAGCGTGAGAAAGATGACCTTGATAAAAAAAAAAAAAAAAAAAAAAAAAAAAAAAAAAAAAAAAAAAACATAAACAAAACAGAATACCGACAGAGTAGCAGTGGGTGCAATCAGCACAGAATGAGACGAAATCACATTACAATTATAATGAATTCTTATATAGCGCCTATTCTCGGCTAGAGACCCAGCTCTCAGCGCTTTACAATCTACACTCGTTTACACAACGGGCTGCCTACCTGGGTAGTGTAGTGCCGACTGAAGAGCTGCCAGCTGGCGCTTCATTCAGTCAGTCGTTTCCCGTGTCATCCAGTCCATATCATTTAATATCGTTCACTCAGTTTCCTTACTTTCTTCATTCTTTCCATTTCTCACGCAGGGTGCATGCTATGGGTAACGTGTCATCCATACCAAACGGCCAAACTGGCCTTCTCTTCCGAAAGTTGGTGATGGGATTTTACGTGTGTGCAAGATGTTATGCGTGCGTTCACGCACGGAACCTCGGTTTATAGTCTCATTCGAAGGACTAAATGGGGGGACGGGAACGCATTGATGACGTTGAGACGAAGAGATCATAAAAGTGCTGAATGTAAGACCGGGGGCAGAAACACGACAACAGTAACCAAGATCAAGATGAGAAGACCAGAACATGAATACGATAACCGAGAGACGGAACGGTAACTGAAGGACAAATGATGGACGAGTGAAGAAAAGGAAAACGGAGATCAATGAATGTGAGGAGAAGACAACGTGAAACAGATGAATGATGCCATGGAAGAGGAAAGGAGTTTTACAGCATGAATGATGGAAGGGAGAAGAAGATAAGACGATGATGGATGACGGGCGGGATAGGAAGGGGAGAACTAGATGGAGTTGAATATGGTACGTCCATCCTATTCTTCAATATCGCTTTAAGAAAAGTGATGGGGGGTAACAATGGAAACTACTGTAGTACGTTCGTAGCAATGCAGATGAATAAGTCATCCGTGTATAAAAGGAACGGTTTGTAGCACAGAAAAATGAAAGCCTGGGTGGAGGGGGGGGGGGGGGGGGGGGGAGAAACTGCAGGACTTTAAAGGTTGGAGGTGTAGCAGGAAAAGATCAAATATGAGATAAGAGAATGGGGAAATATGGAAACATGAATAAGGGGTATGGGCGGTAATGGATGGGCTAAAAAATGAAAGGGGGTGAGGCGGGGGGCGGGGGGGAGGGGGGGGGTACTTAAGGGTCTCAGGTTCGAAAAGAAGACACCTGCCACTGGAAGGAGACAGAAACTGGTGGTGGTGTGTCCAATCCTTGCAGCATGTCCACAACATGTTTATACGATAAAGTGAAGGGTATCTGGAGCACGTCAAAGAGTAAACCTGGAAGCAGGAATTGGAGAGATATCTGGACTGAAAAGTACAGTGCCCTGGTGTGAAAGAATGCACAAGTGTGGTGAGCATCAGAAAATCCCACGTGAGTGGGAATAGGGGCGAAAGCGGGATATCTACAAAGAGTTCTAAGTGGTATCTACCTAAATCGATATATTTTGACTGGATCGGACATAAATCCACCCCAGTAATTAGTAAGGCCAGGGTAAAACACTCAGGCCGTCATAAGACGAGTTCACATACGTCTGGGGCTTTATGTCTTGATGCTCCGATGCCATTTGTGTAGTGTTGCATAAACCCTCTACCATCCCTCTCCTCCTCCCCCCCCCCCCCCCCCCCCCCCCCCCCCCCCCCCCCCCCCCCCCCACATCTCCGACCCGCCTTCCTGTTGCGGTAATCCCGTCTGCCCTACCACCTGGGTGAGTGTCGAGGCTCAACCTGAATATATGACCTCATACCGAATCTGGCTCGGGTGTCGTTTCTCTGCATAGGGTCTATACTGAATCAGCTTTAATACTAGTCTGACGGATGCGAAAACAATCTCAGCAACGAAATACTGTTGGATACTACCGGCGGTATCACAAAAGAAATCGCTGCGATGATAAACTGTTGAATACTATGAGCTGCATCACAAGCAAAGTGTTTCACGGAACGGCAACGAAATAACATTGAGCTGCAGCTTGCTCACGCTCAGAGAGAATGAACAGCGCAAATAATGGAGAACTCAGGAACAAAGACTAACTCAACCAGATGCAGGAACTTGATCACCGTAAAAGAAAAGAAAAAAAAAAAAAACGGTGTTGACTACCTCCAGACAGGAAACGGTGAATCAGGGGGCAGTTATATGGTAGCCTGTTTGATTATCTATGGTACACAGAGCTAAACGAAAGTTAACCCTTAATCGAAAATGCCACGCAAAAAGTGA
>JADBJO010000071.1:670000-672500 GCA_016801955.1 Conus betulinus
TGCAGACTCTGCGGCGCGAGAACGACGATCTCCATGACACCAATGGAGAACCTAGGAAGAAAGTGCTGGAACAGGAACGAGAGACAAACGGGCCCCGAGGGACGCTCCACGTGACTGATCTGATTTTCTATGGAATTTCTTGTAGGGAAAATGAAGTTCTATCAGATTGTAAAAGTGTGTTGAACGACATGATTGTTGTTGACGAGTTAAAACTGACTGGGGACTTTTCAATTCGACCGTGTGCATCGTCTGAATGCCGGAAGGCCAGATACAGAATAAAAGGTAGTCCAAGTTTCATGGATTGGGACTTTTCTTTGCGTCAGAGAGGTGAGAAGGCTGGTGACTCCCCGATTTGAAAAAGGCGTGCTGCGAGGGAAAACGAGCTACGGTGGTTTTTACCACCTTCTGATAGATGGTGAAAATTATTCACTTCGTGATGGACAGAATTTGAAAGAAGTTATACAGACAGAGGGGAGGAAAGGGGAGGGGAGGGGATGGGCAGCTGACCCATCCAGTTGTGAAGAAAAAGATAATTATGCAACACGAACGATCTAAACTAAGTACAGTGACCTAGGCATTGTGAAGGATGGATGAGATGAAAATGTAAACACCGGTTTTGTCACTGGAGGGGGGTGGGGGAGCGACAAGTCTGGTTCTGTTTGTAGACATGCTGCCTTTGTACATAATGCTCATTGTCTAGATGAATAGGACTTAACCTTATGCGTCAAGGGAGATCATCAGTCTAAAGGGAAAGAAACAGAGGAAAGGCCTTTAAGCAGCATGGAACATGGTTTGTTTGTTTGTTTGTTTGTTTTTGTTCTGTTTTGTTTGTTTGTTTGTTTTTTGAGTGACGGCATTGCCATGGAAAGCTGTGTTCAGGGTCATCTGAAAAGAATCATTGTAAGACTTCCACGAATGACAGTTTGTTCAATTGTAACAAGGAGGGCGTCTCAACACAAAGATTATGTTGTTCCTGCAAATTTCTGTTGTTCACATTTTAATAAGTGTATACATTCAAAGAAAGACTTTGATATCAATACAGATGTTGGCCGTTGTGACTTTCAAATCCAGCTGAAGAAAACTGTCTTTGCAGAGGAGAGAACAATGTGAAAATCAACAGACGATGTCACAAAATGACTCTTTCAATATAATGTACACATCAAAGAGATAATGATGTATATCCAAACAACAGAGATGATATGCTACAAGTTTCTTTCTTACACTGAAATAGCAATGATTTTCTTTCCTTATTTGATCGTCCAGTTTTCTAATTTTTTAAATATGAGTTTCACTTGGCATGTTTGGTTGAAACATTAGCTGAACAAGTCCAGTGTTGTGTTTTCATTGAGCATGCAATATTCAGAAAACCTGCCATCAAGTTAACTGAAGAAGGTAAAACATTCAGGGGCATAATTTGTCTGATGGGAAATGAATTCACGCCAACATGAACTACAACACTGAAACTGTATTCCTGATTGACAAATGTGTATTCCCATACACTACCAGAAAACTTCACTGTACTGTGTGCACTTTGACGCTGTCAATGGTATAAGTTTAGCGGAGGAATGTATTTTTGACTGTAAATTAGAATATGAAAATGGGTGTGTAATGTTCTGAACAGTAGAACAGCTGGCATTTCACCAGACATACTAAAAGACAATGATAATTGTGGTGTTCAATTTTGTTAGTTCTCCTGTATCGTCCGGCAGATCAGCTTACGATGTGCTTTACAACTACGGAAAATGACTTTTGAATATGTGTACTGCACTTGATTTATGTATCCTTAATGGCGCATGCGATGAAGATTTTGACAGATATCACACAAAATATTTTATTCAGGAAAAAACAGTGTCAATGATTGCATTTTGCTAAGGATCATCATTACATGTGGAGCTACACTTTAAGTTTACTAAGAGAGAGAGAGAGAGAGAGAGAGAGAGAGAGAGAGAGAGAGAGAGAGAGAGAGAGAGCGTGTGCAAGCGATTGCGTTTTTCTTTTTAATCTTTGTTTTTCTTATCGTTTCTCTTTCTCCTGGATGTTGTTGCCTTCATCTTCGCATTTTCTCCCTTGGGTTTTTTTTTTCCCTCATTTCATTTTCCTCTCCTTTTCTTTTATCTCGTCATTCCCCATCTTCTTCAGAATTCAAACATCTCTGTTGCTCTTCTTTTCTCTTCACCCTCTTTTTATCTTCTTCCTTTTCTTCATTTTTCTCTTTTCTCTTCAGTTTCGTCAAATTGTTAACATCTCTCCTTCTTCTGATATTTAACATATTCTGCCCTCCTTCTTCAGATTTTTTTTTATCTCCTATTCCTGCTCCTCCTCCTGTTTTTCCTCTTCTTCTTTCTCCTCCTCCTCCTCCTCCTTCTTCTTCTTCTTCTTCCTCTTCTTTTTCTTCACCTTCATCTTCTTCTTCTTCTTCTTCGTCTTCGTCTTCTTTTTGCGTCCTCTTTTCAAGATGAATAGAACTGTAACTTTAAGCTTTCGTTTGCATGTGCATTTC
>JADBJO010000071.1:680000-690000 GCA_016801955.1 Conus betulinus
ATGATCAGGAGGATGACATCATCCACCCGTTTTGCGCATCCGGCAAGTCACCATATTTAGGGTGAACATCAACCACCCGTTTCGCACATCCATCAAGTCACCATATTCAGGAGGAAGACATCATTAACCTCCCAGTCTGACAGATCTCAAAATGTCACCATGATCAGGACGACATTATTCCTCAGTTTGACATATTATCCTTACAAGTCACCACAATCAGGAGGAAGACATTATCCCCCAGATTAGCAGATCCCAACAGGTCACTATACAACAAGTCACTCTAATCAGGACTGTACCTATCGGCTGCCAATCTTCATGTGTTGTCGTTCTGCTGCCATCAGTGCAGTGACAGACAGGTACCGGCCCCCATTCTCCGCGGTATATCTATCTCTGTCTGCCGTATTGCCTATAGTAGATGTGGTTATTGGATGTGACCAATGCCCAAGTAAACCAGAAAGCGAAACATTGTATGTCTTTGAGAACAATTAACCTTATTCGTAGAACTGCAGGTATTAGTATCCAAACTCAAATCCCATCAGGACGCAGTTGAAAAGAGTGCTGAAAGCCTGGTAAGATGCAAAACTGAACTGTGGAATGTAATTGATGTCCGTCGGTGATATATGTGAACATTATGTTATTAAAAAGAATATTTTGTATGTAAAACGTGCCTTTTTTTGTTCGTTCGCTTGTTTGTTTGTTTGTTTATTAATTGGTTGGTTTGGCTGTTCGGTAGTGTTATTTGTATGTTAGTGTTCTTTCTCTGCTCTGTTTTCAGTTCCTTAGCAATGACATTCCTATAATTTCGCTCATTCCGACATTCCCCTTCATTCTGCCGAAAGATGATGACTTGCTGGGCTCTTTCAGGCCGACAGGTACACCTCTCCTCCTTATTATATACAGGGACCTGTCAAAATGGTGGATGATGTCCTCTCTCTGATTATGGTGACCAGTTGGAATCTACCAGACTGGCAGATGAAGACCTCTTTCTGAATGCGATGGTTTGTTCAGTTTCGCAAAACTGTTCGATGATGTCGCACTCCTGTAAATGTTGATTTGTCGGGTTCTGTATAAGTAGTGGATATTGCCCTTTTAAAGATGGTGACTTATTGGATTTTGCTTAGCTGGCGGATGCAGCTGTCTTTAGCTACCTATCTGCCACACAGGTGGGTGATGTCCTCCTTCTGAGATGCTGACTTGTAGGGCTCTGCTAATCTAGTGGATCATATCCTGCTCCTGTATATTGGAATTGTTGGGTTCTGTCCAGGAAGTGGATATTGCTCTCCTCCCTGAAGATGGTGACTTGTTGGGTTCTGCTTAAGTGGTAGATGCAGCTGTCTTCAGGTCCTCATCTCAGACCATGTAGTAAAACGGCCTCAAAGTTTGATATGTAAGTCCACGTAGGAAAGTAATGTTTTGGATGGCTGATCGTGTGCAGGCTGAGCAACAATGGGTGATGATCTTTCCTCTTGGCAGAACACCGAGAAGGAATCCTCACTTTTCTACTGACATGACGGTAACCTTGTTTACTGTGCTACAGGTTTTGAAGCGTTATCATTTGAGCCGGGTAGCCAGGGCGTAGCGTTTGATGTGGAACAGAATTGTGAAAACTTTCCGCTGAGCGCCATCGGATCTTGGATTGGGTAAGGAGAGGTGGGGATAGGGAAGGGGGAGTAGGCGAGGGGTGTGGGGAGTGGATGGAAGGTGGGGGTTAAAACCGAAATAATAGATCGAAGCATTCTTACCCGCCGTTCATGCTTGCATCGAGAATGCTGTGGTGATATTTCAGTTCTATCCAGGGCTAGTTCATGACTATGCCTTTTCCTCACCCAAGTGGAAAATTAACAGAACACCTCTAAAACGCGACTGTGGTACTGCCAAAACCCAAAGTACTCAATGTCCGTGGACTTAAAATCGGAAGAAGCACGTAAAATGTCACAAGTAGTGAGTTGATATCGGTGCTAATACGCCATATTGTCGTCTGACTCGACACGGAAGTCAATACCGGAGTTAACAGAGCTTCGGAGCGCCAAAATCAGAAAGGAAAGGAAGAAGGGATTTTATTTAACTTTACCCCCCCCCCCCCCCCTCCCCCACACACCTCCCTCCATCCCTCCTATCTTATCCTTCCCCTCGTCTCCAGACACTGTCTTGCCAGCATCCTTCCCCGGGGAAAGAGTAACTCGAAACCGGTTGTGTGCCACGGAACTTCCGGAAACGAACGACAACTCGGCTTGTCCACAGAGTGATGGGTCCTGACAATTATTCACCTACCGGCCAGGGGCCTGGTGACAATTAGCAGAGAGGCTGGCTGCCAATAGCTGGCTCCGACTTTTAATTGATGATGTTGTAGATACCACAAGCGAAGATGCTTGACTGCAGAACTGTGCTGCCTCTTCTTGCTGGGCCCCCCATCCTCTCCTTTTTCTGTCGGGGGCTAATTGAATTCTCATTAGCGCTTTCACTCCTCCTGTGTGCGTTCTGGCACGCGCGTCTAATGACGGCTGGACGGAGGGGGGGGGCTTGTTAGGGGGGCGCGCGGTTGCTAAGGCCGGGGCCACGAGACAGGGGAGACGGCTCGGCTTGTCTCCTGGAGAGGGCGGGAGGGTGACGGCCCTTTGCCGTGAAGTGCTTGTTCTTCCTCAGACCGGGGGTCTACTACTTCAAGAGGGGCGGTCAGACGACCAAGTTCTTCTTTCACTCATCCACCCTTCATTCAGTCACTCACTCACTCACTTGGTCTGCAGTCACACAGCAAGGGGAGGGAAAGACAGAAGAAAGAAAAAAGCGCGGGTACTGTTTGTGTTGAGAAGTTGTCGAAATCCAGGAGATGAAAGCTAGTGGTGCAGATGTTACGTCGGTGTTGACATGTTATTATCCGTCATTTTGATATTGGGCAAACCGTCCACCGAGCGGAAATGTGATTGTAGAATGGCAGGATGAGCATGTATCTAGTGACATCCTGGTGTGTGACACTGCTCAGTGACATCCTGGTGTGTGACACTGCTCAGTGACATCCTGGTGTGTGACACTGCTCAGTGACATCCTGGTGTGTGACACTGCTCAGTGACATCTGGGTGTGTGACACTGCTCAGTGACATCCTGGTGTGTGACACTGCTCAGGCTCGGTTGTATGCAGCCGCGTCGTTCTAAATCTGCCCAGCATCTTCATCTAAGATTTTTTTTAATTTTCTATTTCCTTTTATTTCATTTATTTATTCATTTATTTACTTGTTTATTTGCTTTTCTCATTTCCAGTCACAAATCGGGAAGGTAAAGATTTATAGTGCCAGAACTTTCGTGAACAGAACTTAAAAAGTACATAGTCAGTATTTTAGTAAATTCGGGTCCATGCAAGACGGTTGTCAATTATTACTATGATTCATTTTACGAAGGAAGGCGGTTCTCAGGAGAGCGAAGTCCTCTGCCGTTCTTAGAAAACTGTTGTTTGTTTGTTTTTGGTAAAGAAGCCGTATGTACGGAATGGAAGAGTTACTTCCCATGTGCTATTTTGTTTTAAAGAATATACCGTATACAAAATGTCAACGTCTATATCACGTGTGGGTTTTCATATTCCATGAAAAGATATAACTTTATAGACCGTGATCAATTCGTGAACAGCGACATCACCGTGTTTCTGTACAATACAAAATATCATTCCGATCTTGCTATACCGATTTGGGATTCGTTGTTTGATCCGGACCCGCATCACGGATCCGCGTAAAAAAAATATTGAGTTGACCCAGAGCCATTTCCCACTGGTCCAGCAAGTTTGATAAAAATTGGTAAGAAAAAATCGGTTCAGTGGGTGTTCACAAACAAACAATGAAAAAAAAAATTACTAGCAACGAGGCAAACAAAATAAACTGCCACTGGTGAAAACGTAAACTCATTAGCAGGGGCAATAAACATTAATTGCTTTCTATATGAACCAACCTTTATCCCAGCTCATACTGAGAGAGAGAGAGAGAGAGAGAGAGAGGGGGCTGTGTGCACGTGCAACCTGTCTCGCAATGGGTTTGGCACGGCGAACACCTGGCTGGATTGTTTGATGATGTCCTACATTTTTTGAATGAGAGATGTGAAAGCTGTAATGGAAGCGGAATTGCTGTCATCTGTTTTGTCGACAGCCACTCTGGCGCAGTCTTTTTTGCTTGCCGTTTCTGTGACCACTGCACGACCCACAATAATACCAGTATGATCTTTGCAACTGTTCTCCATATCGGAACAGCCATCGCCAAGCTTCAAAGAAGCGCTTTAAAGTACCTGCAGCATGATTTTGAGGTCAGAATGATGCAGAAACATATAAACAAAACATATAAACATGTGGAGCGTAAGTAATGATCGTTAGCTTCCCTCCTCCTCCCAGCCCCCTCCACCCCCCCCCCCCCCCCCCCACTTCTTCCTGTCCAGGATACTTTCGTTCACGGAATACAAATCATCATTGTGACATCTTTTATGGTGGGGTGTACACTTCGCTATGGAAGAAAGAAATTCTGGCGAATGGTAGAAAAAAAAAAGGAAAACGAAAGAAAAAGAAAGAAAAAAAAAAAGAAAAAAGTACCCTCAATAATTAAAACTTCAATTGTGCGGTAAATACTCCCACAACTTGTTTGATAAGTATACTTCAGAACTTCACATCATTTCTATTTAACAAAAGAACAAACAAACAAACAAACAAAAGTCATCATTGTCGTCGTCATCGTTGTCGACCATGGGTATTGAAAACCGTTGCGATGACATAAGTGTGCCCTCTCACCAGAGGGCGCGGCAAGGCCAATGATGGAATCTCACACAGCAGTGTGTAATCCAGCCTGTGTCAACTGGGTAGTGCGCACGGGGGTCTTGGTGACCTCGTTACCGCGCGGGATAAAAAGTGCAAAGTTGCGTTAACTGTGCCTGTTTTGCATCAAGCTTGCTGGCGACACAAGATGTGTAAAATGAAAAATTCTTTTTTTCCCGTGCAAGAGCAGTCTCTCAAGTGAGTTTTATATGCCCCTTCTTTTGGCTGTTTAAGCGCGGGGTTGGTTACTGTCAGCCCTTTTCTCACCATGCCACCACGAAGAAAACTTAGCACCTTTGACAAAACCAGGGCGATTGCGTGGATACAAGATGGCATTGCAAAAAGGCTGAAGTGGCGCGACGACTTGGTGTGCATCATTCAGTTTTGTTAGTTAGACTGAATCAGCGTTTTAGGGCGACCAACAGCGTTGAAGAGAGGCCACGGTCAGGTCGGCCTAGGCAGACTACTCCCAGAGAAGATCGTTTCATCGAGAGGCAGGCCCTATTGCAGCGGGATACCACTTCCACCAGCATCCAAAGGCAGCTTCGTATGGCAAATAACACCATCCTCAGCCGTCGTCAAGCCATACGAAACCGTCTTCACCACTTCGGCCTCAGATCACGTCGCCCAGCTGTTCGACCACGACTGCTAGCAGCCCATAGGCTGGCTCGCCGAGCTTTCTGCCATCGTCATGTGAGATGGAACCAACAACAGTGGTCCCAGGTCCTCTTTTCAGATGAGTCGCGGTTTAGTCTTGAACACAATGACGGCCGAACTAGAGTTTGGAGGCGTGTTGGTGAACGTTACATTGATGCAGCTGTTCGCCAGACCAGGGCCTTTGGGGGAGGATCTGTTATGGTATGGGGTGCCTTCAGCCTCCACCACAAGACACCACTCTACCATATTGATGGAAACCTCACAGGCATCCGCTATCGGGATGAAATCCTGGCGCCTTTCGTTGTTCCGACCATGCAACGGATAGGACCCATGGCAGTCTTCCAAGACGACAATGCTCGGCCACATAGGGCCCGGGTGGCCGAAAACTTCATTGTGCAGGCCGGCATCAACAGGATGATCTTCCCGGCGTATAGTCCCGACCTCAATCCCATCGAGCATATGTGGGATGAGTTGGGGAGACGTGTGAAGGAGAACCATCCACCTCCCAGAGACCGCCAGGATCTCTTCCAAATGCTGCAACTGGAATGGCAGAGAATCCCTCAGAGGGTCATCAGAACACTGGTCAACTCGATGAGGAGTCGCTGCGTGGAATGTCTCGCCAATGGCGGTGGCCACACCCACTATTGAAATGATTTTGTGTTTTGCGAACTTTGATTTCGACCCATCCTCTGTTTAATTGTCTGTAAATCAACAACCGTTCATTCGATCCCAATGAAATTCAATGTACGTTGGAACAAGATAATGAATTAAATCTGTTCCCAATTTCAAAATCGTGGCTTTTTATATTTTGGAAATTATATGCGGTACATGTAAACTGTGCTTAACTTTATGTGACTAGTATATGATGGCGTTCAACGGGTAAGGAAAAAATACACACTGGTACACTGGAAACTTCATCATCTCAGATGCAGTGATTGTAATGCCTATGACCATCCAGCAGCAGCAAGATGGTACACATATAAAAAAAAAACCGCAATGCAATACAAAGGACTACAATGCTGTCCCAAAGCTATTTACGTGAGTACCAACTTTACCCCGAGTCTCCGCTGGTTAACATGGACAAAACAAACTACAAGACAACACGACGCGTTCTGACCTCAGAGGTCTTCTTCAGGCAAGATGAACAACGTTCAGGACCATGACAACGCAGAACGAGCAATGACCTATCTTCTCAAATTCGGCGCGGGATGGCCGGGTGTTTCTGGAACATTTGCATGATGGAATTTTCTCATGTGCTGATGGCACTGAAGGCAAGGCATGCAGTCTTGCGCCAGATTTGAGAAGTGATTGCTCGTTGTTCGTTTTCATTGTCCCGAATGTTGTTTATCTTGCCTGAAGAAGACCTAAGAGGTCGAAACGCGTCGCGTTTTGTCTTGTAATGTGTTTGTCCATGTTAACCGGCGGGGTTGGGTTACTTTAAACAAATTCCTTTAAAATTTGTACTAACGTACTAAGCCTGGAGAGAAACGGCGGCTGCCTCATCACGTCCCCCCCCCCCCCCCCCCCCCCAACGACCCTAGCGGTCAGGGGGAATGACTGAGTGACTAACGTAAATGGCTTTTTGCGATAGTCTTGTAGTCAGTTGTGTTTGCCTTGCGTTGTGCTGCACCTCCTTGCTCTTGCTGGATAGTCGTGTCTTTTGGCAGAGGGGTGGATGTGGGGGTTGGGGAGAAGATTGGGGTGGAGGGAGGTGAGGTGTGGAGGAGGAGGAGGAGGGGGGAGGGGGATCCTGGAAGTAGGAACGGTACGATTGAATGAAAAAAAAACGCGAGCAAAGCATGACTCAGAGAATCAACTCCAACATTGTAGGAACCAGAACTCTACTACAACGGACCGTTGCAAGAGTGCAGCCAAGCTTCTAATATAAAAAAAAAAGTCTTTTGAACTCCTCGCAAGCCCCCCCAACGCCGAAGGTCTGCACACGTCCCTTTGTCAACACACTCCCCCACCCCCACCCTCCACCCCCACTCCCTTCCCCCAACTAGCTTCCCCTTCACAGTCCTCCATATCTCCCTCTCTAACCCCCCCACCTTCGGAGTTGTCAACCCTTGTCTCCCCCCTCCCCCACCCCCGCCATCTCTACACCCCCCCTCCTCCCCTCCCCACCCCCTGCCCTCCTGCCCTGGGAGGCGCCACTGACAGCGCGCACGTGCTGCACGTGTAGTCTTAACCCACGTGACTTGGCGACGTCCGGGGTGGTGGTAGAGGAGCTGGAGGAAGAGAGGGGAGGAAGGGGGAGGGGGCGGATTGGGATGAGGGGGCGAGCGCACCCGCCGGAAGTTTTCTGCCCCGGCGGCTTGCCTCCCTTTTTTTATGAGATAATGATGGGAAGACGAGTTATGTCGCTCGGCGCCCTCGAGTGATAGGGTGACAACGTGGGTTGCTTGCTCAGTCATGAGAGGGACAGAGAGAGAATGAAAAAAAAAAAAAAGGGGGGGGGGGGGGGGGGGGGGGGGGGGGGGGGGGATGGGACGGGGGCCTGGTGGGGGGAGCCCCCGTTGTTTTATGGAATTCAATCACGATGGAAATCGAGTTTTTTTAAACACCCAGCCTACATTTCCGCGCTCGTCGTTTGTCGTCGTCATCATCCTTCCTCTTCCCCCCCCCCCACCCCCCTACCCCCATCCCACCCCACCCCACCCCACTCCCATCTCTCTCTCTCTCTCTCTGGCATCTTGTCGTAGAGACTTTGTGTGACTGACAGGCGCAACGTGCGCTTTCTTTCGGTAGTAGAAGGGTAAAGAGTAGAGGGGGAATGGGGGTTGAGAGTGGGGGAGAGAAAAAAACCTGAAAGGGGTGGGGACGAAGGGGGGGAGGGGAGTTGGAGGGTCGAGGGAAAAGAGTGGGCAGGTGTGGGGGGGGGGGGGGGGAGAGTGGGTGGACAATGTCCTTGGACACTCGTGAAAAAAAGGGGGAAAAAAAAAAAAAAAAAAAAAAAAAAAAAGCCGCTAACAGCATTTGCTGGTCGATAGATTAGACAACAATGATTTGATATGGAAAAATACGTCCGGAGAAGATTCGGGACGTATAAAGTTCGCTTTTTCTGAAATGGAAAACCAAAAGAAAAAAAAAAAAGAAATTGGGCTGTAAAATTCCACGAGAATGAAATCTGAAAGCAGTCTGAAAATTACGTGTTGACATTGTGAAAAAAATTTCAATTAAAGTCTAAATTGACTTTTTTACCATTGCGGAATTCAGTTTAACTTCATTGTGGTAAAGACGACCATGTAGAAGATAAAAAGATCTGAAATCTTAAAGTCCAATATTTTACAGTAAATAACAAACAAGTAAATAACAAAAACAAGTAGGGTAACTCTTACTCCCACGGTGAAATAAGAACAGGCCCACAATTCTAAACGAATGCTGCTTGCAACACCAAATCGCCCAGCTGAAATGACAGATAGAACCCACAAAACAAACGAGGTGACTTTCTTCAATATATCAGTGGGATTTTTTTTTTAATCTGCAATGGCTGAATGAATCAAATAAAACCCAACTTAGACATGTTTCTAAAAGATCGAACTTTCAGATATACATTTTAGAAACTTAGAAACATGGGCATGAGGTAGAAACGAATTCTGCTAAATTTCCAGAAGGAAGGTTTCTAATACATGTCTGAAAATTCAGGTTAGCAGGGCGCAAGATACTTACGGTCAAATGCGGTCCTACAACTTTGGCATGTTTGGGATTATAGTCTGTTTTCGCTCTTTAAATTAACCACTGTTCTGCATTTCATGAGTGTTTGCATGTCGTAAATTATGTGAGGATAATTTGTTCTAATGCTTACAGTTGATATTATAGACAGCTTACGTGTTTGAATTTCTAGGTGTGAGCCAAAGACCAACAACAACAAAAAATATTATTATTATTATTACTATTATTATTATTATATTATTATTATTATTATTATATTATTATGTTTATTATTATTACTATTATTATTATTATAATAATAAATTATTATAATTTTTATTTTTGTTGTTGTTGCTATCATTATCATTTTTATGGGAAAAAGGAAACAGCGCAAACAAGATGCAAAGCGTATAAACGTACTCCCAGCACAGTAGTACAAAAACAAAGAAAAAAATATGTATATAAATCAGTCACTATAGCACTCTCTCCTCTTTTCGTGGTAAAAATTCTGTATGAAAGAGAAAGAAATGCTGTTCTCCCCGGCGGGGAAATGAACCCCGGTCTCCTGCGTGATAGGCAGGAATACTAACCACTATACTACCGAAGAGCTAAACAAAATTTAGTTACACTTAAGTTTATAAACCGTTTTTTTTTTCTAAACTGTAGATCACAAAATTATTATATATATCCGTTAGTAACGGCTATTCTGGTAAAAAACAACAACAACAACGACAAACAAACAACAACAAAAAAAAAACACTGGGCATCATCCGTGACCCATAATGAACATACCTACAAATTTTCAGAAAGATCGGCCCAGAAGTTTTGTCTGGAACGAGTGGAACACATTTTGACCACGGACGGACGGACACACACACACACACACACACACACACACACACACACACA
>JADBJO010000071.1:695000-700000 GCA_016801955.1 Conus betulinus
TTTTTTTTTTTCTGCTATTTTCTTTCTTTTTTTCCCATCCCTAACAGTTCTGATAGCAGTCATCCAAACGTCAAGGACTTTACAGAGCGCCAGCAAATCATTACACGTTTCCGATCAGACCTGGAATCAGAAACTGATTCTTTTCATTGGACGAGGAGACAATACACACAGAGGAAAAAAAAAAAATAAGAGGAAGTGATAACAGAATTCTCACAAGATCTTCCAGTTTTTCTTGCAACAAACCAGAATGTCAAGTTTCTATCGATGCAGATGTATGTATATAGTTGAAGAGCGGACTGTTCCCTCCAAGAGCTTTGGGGCGACATCTGGTGAGCATTTACTTCCTGCCCCCCCCCCCCCCACCCTTTCCCTCGCCTCCTTCACCACTCTCTTTATCCCTATCACCCCCCCCCCCCCCCCCCCCCCCCCCCCCACCCCCCCCCCCCCCCCCCCCTCCCCCGCCCCCTTCTTCATGAAAGTGACTGTTATATGGCCTCCATTTTGCTGTCTGATGCGATAAACACACTCTGCCAGTCTTCTTCATCCTTCATGTACACAATGTGATAGCGGCCCCCTTGCGGCATGCAACACGAAACAGCCGATGAAGCACCGACTCTGGAGCTGCCTTCCAGCGAAAGGAATTGCTCGAATGGGGGGTGGGTGGGACTGGGAGGGGGGTGGGGGGAGAGAGGGGGGGGGGATAATGCAGGACTTGAGGGGATGTGTAGGAGGTAACGTTTTACACGTGTATGCGGTAACATTGCCTGTGTGTTTGGAACATGGGCAAAGATCTTGTCACTTTGATTCCCACCAGTTCCATGTCTCACCCCGTCACCGGCATACACAGAACAGATGATTGTTTGGTTGACTGTGAATATTCTGCATCATATCAACTGATTTCTGCATCATATCTCTCTGATCTCTCTCTCTCTCTCTCTCTCTCTCTCTCTCTCTCTCTCTCTCTCTCTCTCTCTCTCTCTCTCTCTCTCTCTCTCTCTCTCTTGTTACTTTGGACCGTGTGTGTTTTGTGTGTGTGTCTCTGTGTGTCTGTGTGGCTGTGTTTCTTTGGGATTTCCCCCTTCAGTAACTCTCTCTCTCTCTCTCTCTATATATATATATATATATATATGTATGTATATATATATATATATATATATATATATATATATATATATATATATATATATATATACATATATTTCCACACCCTACGCTTACTTCAAATGTCGATATTGACATACCATCAGACCAGCCTTTCCTGTACAACTGGACCTACGACAATTGTCAACACGCTACTTGAAATTTCCCTACTGAAACATCGGTTGACTCTTTAAATGTCCATGCTAACATATCGGAAGACTATCCCTCTACAAACTGGACATATGACAGTTGCCTACGTCCTGCTTCAAATTCCAGTATCAATGTATCATGAAACCATCCTTTAAACCTGTACCTACGACAGTTGCTCCCTGCTGCTTCAAACTTCCATGCTGACTCATTAGGAAATTGTCTTCCTAAATCTGGATCTGCAACAGTTGCCTGCATTCCACTTCGAACTCTGGTACTGACATATCAGGAGAATGTCTCTGTAAAACCAGAACTATGATAATTGCTTACATCCTACTTCAACCGTCGATGCTGACATAGCCTGTGAGAATCCCTCTGAAACTGAAACAAACAAAAGTAACTTCCATTCTATTTCTCACTCTCCAATATTGACATACCCGGGAGATAATCCCTTTCATTACAACCGAACGTATGACAGCTGCCTATATCCTACTTCAAAAGTTTGCTGCTGACATTGTAGCATAACATCCCTCTAAAACTGGAACACACGAAAGTAACTTACATCCTACTTCACACACACCCAATATTGACATATCGGGAGATATTCCCTTTCGTTAAAACCGAGCCTGTATCCTGCCTGTATCCTGATTCAAACTCCAGCTCTGATGTACCGGGAGACAATACCTCTAAATCTGGACCTGCGACAGTTGCCTGCATCCTGTCTCCAGAGGACCCATTTGAAACATGACCTGCCTGTCTGCTCGTCTCTCGGACCGACAGGAGAGTCCATGACCACTTCAAACACACTAGTATTGAGCAGTCAGGAGATTGACTGCCCCTTCAAAACTAGACCCACGAAATGTTCTTTTTTCTTTTGTTTTTTTTTGTTGTTTTTTTTTGCCTTTTTGTAAGTTCCAAAAGGCATCTCTATTCAAGATAGGTCATACAATGCATTTTTAGTTAACGCATCGGTCATAATCATACACTAATTTGCATTCTAAAAACAAACACAGGTTAAAGAGTACTTCAGTGGAGAGAGAGAGAGAGAGAGAGAGAGAGAGAGAGAGAGAGAGAGAGAGAGAGAGAGAGAGAGAGAGAGAGAGAGAGAGGCAAGTCGAGTATATTATGAAAATTTACATATTTTGGTTTTCAAAGGTCCTGTGAAATAGCCATTTGGGCTGTGCAAGACAACATAATAACAGTTCTAGAGGACTATAGTCATATTGATATCAACATCATAACAGTTCTAGAGGACTATAGTCATATTAATATCAACATCATAACAGTTCTAGAGGACTATAGTCATATTAATATCAACATCATAACAGTTCTAGAGGACTATAGTCATATTAATATCAACATCATAACAGTTCTAGAGGGCTACAGTCATAACATAACAACAGTTCGAGAGGGCTATAGTCATGTTGATAACAACATCATAACAGTTCTAGAGGACTATAGTCATATCGATAACAACATCATAACAGCTCTTGAGGGCAACAGTCATATCAATAACAACATTATAACAATTCTAGAGGGCTATAGTCATATTGATAACAATATAATGTACAAGGTCAACATGCATTCATGATTCTATCTGAGTCTGCAAACATCGGCTGATCTGTGATCCATTGGAAATGAAACCTTTATACATCATTATTTTTTTAACAAGACATTCTTTAGTTTGATATTTCAGCTTACTGGAGAAATGCTTTGCGGTCAAGGTGATTTTTGTTGTATTTCTACACAAGTTACAGACAGCATTTAGCAAATAATACAGTGAAATAAAAACACATGATCCATATGTACATTTTTGTCAAATTCAATCCACGAAACTTTTTCTGCATCCCATATCAACTCAGATACTGCTATATCGGGAGACTGTCCCTGCAAAACGGGACGCACGAGGTCTGCTTATCCACAGAAATTTACCCGCGACATAATTGCCGCCGGACACAAACGTGCCCGTCACCAAAGAGGGGGACCGGGATACTAGGAGGAAGATTAGGGGTGGGGGAGGGGAAGAGGGGAAAGGAGAGTAGGGTGGAAGGAAGGAGGAGAGCGGAATAGAGGAGGGGAAGGGAAAGACAGGGAAGGGGCGAGGAAGAGGGATGGGGGTAATCAGTGACATCCTGGGATTTCTAGGTCGTAGTGTTTTTCATGTACTGAATTAGACTTCAGATCATTAAGTAGTGCTTGATGACGAAAACCATCTGTAGGATATTTAGCATCAGTGTGCGTTGTTTTTGATGGGGATACCCGTGGCTCTTTTAGTACCTAGTGTAACCATCACTAGTATATTTAGCATCTTTGTGCCTTGGGTTCCGTGGGGATACCGGGGAATCTTTTATTATACATTGCATCTCTACCTTCTGGAAATTCTATGCTAATGATTTCCTCATTTCTACCATTTTTCTTTTTGTATATGCTTGTTTTTTAAGAAAAGAAAACGTTTCTTTATTGTCATCTGTCTTTATTTCTGTCTTTGTTTTTTAAAAAAAAAGTTTTCTTTATTGTCATCTCTGTTTTTTTAATTTCTGTCTTTGTGTGGTTCACTCTCATGTCTCTGTTCCTGTAAGTCATCTGACTTTTTTTTTTCAACTCTCGTCACAATTTATGTGTTGTTTTTTTCAAGATGGCGACTTAAGTATGCAAATGAGGGGGGATATTGTTCTGGCTGGACCAAAGTTGACCATTTTGTGATGTCTGTTTAAAGGATCTATGATTAATCATATATGATGATCATCCTGGCATCTAGGTGGAAAAGAAAATACCTGTGTCGTAATACTGTCTCTGTTGTTCGTTTCTCTGAGACAGGTACCGTTACTGGAGGGGGTGACGATGCAGTGTGTCTTTTTACCGGGTTCGCATAATTCGTAGCACCATCACTGTTCCCAAAGCCGTCTTGTCCGATATGGTGTGGTTTTTTCTCTCTTTTTTTTTCTGTTGTTGTTGTTGTTTGTTGTTGTTGTTGTCGTCGTCTAGGTCGTTTAACCTGAATGAAGCTTACTTTTTTACGGTTGTTTTCATGGTGGTGACAAGACACACGTAACAAACAGAAAGCAAGGAGGTAAATAAAAAGAGGGAGCTAAAGACAGAAAAGAATATCGAACGAAACAAAAGGGTACCAAAAAAAAAAAAAAAACTGAACAAAGGCTGATGAGGCGTGTGTGAAAAAAGTAAACACGTAAAGAAAAAAAAATAGATGAGAAAGAAAGACGAGAAAACAAAACAGAAATAAAAATTTAAAAAAATGACAACCGCACAAACTATGTGAAGCAGAACACGAAAGAAGATCCACACTTACAGCACGTGCATGTGAATCGTCACAGTGTACATGTGCTTTTGTCGAGGAAGTGGATGGGAGACGGTAGGGTGGAGGAGGGGCTGGAGGAAGGGGTGGGGGACGGGTCTCTAGTTTGGGGGAAAGGACGTGTGGCGACCGGGAAGGAAGGAAGGAAGGACGGACGGAATGGACTAGGGATTCTGAATGGGAAGGATGAAGGTGAGGGGTGGGGGGTGGTTGGGGAGGGGGGGGAGGGGGGGGGAGAGAAAATGGAGAGAAAAGGGAGGTAAGGATGAAAACCAGACAGATCTCTCCATTAACGTAAATGGCAACGGAATAATGCCTCGTTTGGGGCCCCGGGGGGGAAGGATGAGAAGGAAGAGGAGCAAAGGAGGAAGAGAGAGGAGGGAAAGGAGGAAGGAGGGGG
>JADBJO010000071.1:710000-720000 GCA_016801955.1 Conus betulinus
AGACATTGGATGTGGTAAAGTCGCTGTGAAGCTGGAACAGGATGATGAAGACAGTGTGGCGGAGAAGGTACCCACAGGTGTAGACTTACTTTTCTAGAGAGACTGAGACCCCCGTGCCTACCTACACCCATGCATGCTGTCATCATCGGCAACAGCGAGGGAGCTAAAAGTGCAATGATCCAAATCCAGACTAGAAAAGGGGGAGCCGTCAACTTCAGATCAGGACGACCTGCCACTGGAAGTGATAGCTGCCGGTAGAGCTGACCAGCAGAGAGTGAAGCTGTGTCCAGAGACAATCATGAGGTTCAGAGAGAAACAGACAAAGGATCCTGGTTTTGTTCCGTTTCATGAATGTGACACTGTGGTATGTGCAACGACGACGAGAGCTCAGACGAAAAAAGGCGGGGAAAGTGTTCCACTGAAAGTGACCGACACTGCTTTAAGCAGCTTTTGTTGATCGACCTACAGAGAGCCGACAACTCCCCTGATGAATACCAAGACTGCAAGGATACCATCAGAAAGATAAATGGGAGAAGTTTATTTCGAAGAGAAAGGAGGCGTTCTTTTTCAGAATCACGAAGATAACTTCAATCAAGAACACTCTGTGTCAGGTGTTGGTGCTATTCACGCCAAGTCGTTCTGTCATGGAGCTGGCCCAAGAAAATTGCAGATAAAACGCAGGAAGCTTTCTCTACCAGCCACGTCTTCAAAAGAACGTTACATGAGTCTGCAATCCAGTGATCTTCGTCAGAAGACAGTGCCAACAGGGAAAAGCTCACAAGATCTTTATGCAGAATAAACTGCCTGTTGATCGCCTTTCAAGCAGTGACGATTGCAATGATCGTCCCTCTTCATGCCATGAGTGAGACTGGACACAGTGCATTTTGACATTTGCACATCACGCTACGAGGTACCCTGCAGCTGCTCCTCTGTAGAAGGCTGATGCAGATGCTGTAGATTGAGTACTGCTGGACATGTTCGGCAGACTAGGAATCACTGAAGTGATCCTGAGCGATTTGGGCATCCAGTTCATGTCAAATGTGCATGACGGAGGTGACGAGGCTGCTCAACCTTCGTCGTGTCACCACATCTGTCCATCATCCAGTGTGCCGTGGACTGGTAATAGGATTCAATGGGACATTGAAATCCTTAATGATGAAACCGTGTGGTCACCAGCCGAAGCACTGGTATAGGTTCATTAATGCTCTGCTGTTTGTCTACCGTGAAGTGCTACACTGGGTTTTTCTGTCTTCGAAATTCTGTATAGCAGAACCCTGATAGGGCCCCGTGCGCATCCTGAGAGAAATTCGGACGAAAGAAAGGGTCTGCAAGAGGTGAGGAACGAACACCCACTATGTCTCTGAGTTACGGGACAGAGACTGGAAGAGACGCTTGTACTTGTCAGGAATGACTTGAAAAGGCCCGACAGCGAGATAAACACTACTATGACCGCAAGGGTCAAGTTCGGAAGTTCCAGAAAGGAGGCAGAATGATGGTGCTGCAGCTGCCTAAAGGACAACAACATGTCACTAATGCAGTGGAAAGGACCCTTCGTCGTTGAGAAGATCTCTGGACTGAATGACTACAACATGAGAGTGAAGAGGACACTGAAATTAGTTCCACGCAAATCTGCTGTGCATTTGAAAGGAACAAAGGAAACTCAGCTGAGCCGAAGACATTCACTTCAGTAGTCACATGCGAGGAGAAGCTCATTCTTAGTGGAGAAAGCCCTGTGAGACCTGAGGAGATTGTGAACGATGATAACTTTAAGACCTTTGCGGTGCGATACGTACTTCACACATGATGATACTCGATCCTTCTGGAAAGTTCCAGGCATTTTTATTGGTAGTGCTACGTAAGCAGTCTCGAGCATTCCAGAATACTCCGCGATCTTTTAGTTGTCGAGTCACCCATGTGGGTCTTGAACTTTCGATTTCATGATCTGTAATTAAATCAGAGAATGAGTGAGTCGGTGATGATAAGAGAGAGAACTGAAGATGTGGTTAAGTCACCCATGTTGGTCTTGAACTTTCGATTTGATGATCTGTAGATAATTGAGAGAATGAGTGAGTGGGTGATGATAAGAAAGAGAACTGGATTTGACTGTGAGAATGCTAGTGGATGACACCTTTTGTTTTCAGGCCGTTGCCATGGTCATTGAGTTTTGATTTGTGAATCATCTACTGTAATTTTTTTTAAAGACTTGGAACTCCTTACCAGAGTCGTGATGATGCGCGCGCACGCGAGCGTGCGTGCTTGTGTGTGTGTGTGTGTGTGTGTGTGTGTGTGTGTGTGTGTGTGTGTGTGTGTGTGTGTGTGTGTGTGTGTGTGTGTGTGTGCGCGCGTGCGCGTTTAAGCACTATCAGAGTCAGCAAACTGGGAACAGTGGAGACATTGTCTTCAATACACTCGGTATTAAAAAAAACAACGAAAAAAAGGAGGGAAAGAACAAGAAGAGGAGATACCACACACATTCTCGTAACATACACCATGAATGCAAACATAATGGGTGAAGCAAACAGACTGGGAGACAGACAGACAGACAGGTAGACAGACTAACAGACTGCCAGCCAGACAAAACAGACCCTGGAAGGTAGACAGACCATGCAAGCAGTGTCAATAACTTGCTGGCAGTCTTGGCCGTTTGACATGTTTTATGTTCTGCAGTGTTGGGCCATGTGGCCGCTTGCTGGCCCTCTCTTGGCCCTCCTGGCTCCGCGCACATGCCCGTGCCAGCTGTAAACATCGTGTAAACATCGTGTAAACGTCGTGTAAACAGCGTGGGCTGCTGTGTTCTTCCTCTCTGGTCACTGCTACGTATAGGTCGTTGTCGCGGTTCTGGAAGCTTGGCTTTCTGTTTTTTTTCCCCTCTCCACAGCGCTTTCTTTGTTTCCGAGTTCGTGGCTGCTTCTTCGTTCGTTCCTTCTTTCCTTTCTTCTTTTCTTCTTCTTCTTTCTTCTTTTCTTATTCTTCTGTCTTTCTTCGAGTCAGTTCTTTAGACGTGTTGTATGAATACTGTCATTTATGTGATCTCGTCAGTAGATTTAGACGTGTTGTAGGAGTGAGAAGGAATACAGCTTTTCTTACACACGTTTGATTCTGTAAGAAGTAGAATGCGCGTACGTGTGTGTGCGTTTGTGTTGTGTGTGTGTGTGTGTGTGTGTGTGTGTGTGTGTGTGTGTGTGTGTGTGTGTGTGTGTGTGTGTGTGTGTGTGCGTGCGTGTGTGTGTGTGTGTGTGTGTGTGTGTGTGTGTGTGTGTGTGTGTGTGTGTGTGTTAGCTATGCGCATGCTTCCGCGACATGGTGGGATTAGACGTAGGGGCGTGGAAGTGGAAAGGAAAAGTGACATAAGTGGATGGGGGAGGTAGGGAGAAGGGGAAGGGGGAGGAAACTGCTTAGGTCTCGGTGACGCACACAGCGTTTGTTTACGCCCAGTGCAGATTCTCTAGGACCTAAATGGTGATTGCTGCCCATGCGATGTAACAATACAGTTATTCGTAAGGTTATACCTAGCCATCATATCTTTATGTGTGAGGCTTCATTCGCATGTTCGTTCTGAACCTTGCATTTATCACCGTTTTGCTACAAACTGTGAAAATGCAAGCCGCAGTTTTGACTTTATCAGCTCATTGATCATACAGCAACGAAAGAATCAAATCGTTCACATATAATCAATGCTGAAGATACACCATAGCCAGTTTGAACGCATGAGAACATGGAGGTCTTCAGACTCAAAATTCCTCTTCGTCATCGCCGGAGTCAATATGTTGTATAAACAGGTATGTTGATGTTGTAAGCAGGATGGGGAAAAAAAAAAAACAAAAAAACTTTCCACTAAGCCGAAAAAGATGTTCTGCTGTTGGCTGACTGTGGTCTCCGCAGTGCAGACTGATTAACATCTTTTTAGTTATGCAGAACTTGATGTATATATGCTGTCCTTGGTACTGCCCAGTTTTTTTTGTTGTTTGTTGTTGAAGTGGAAGAGGCAGTGGGAATCCTGAAATGGTGTCCTGTTATCCAGACTCGCTGCACGTTCAGACAAACCAGCTGGAGGAACCATCTTACAGGTCATGGTGTAGTGACATTCGGACTGCCAAACATTTAAAAAAAAAAAAAAAAAAAAAAAAAAAAAAAAAAAAAAAAAAAAACTGGAGGAGGCGACGATCCTGTAAGTCATACTGTACTGGTATCGGCAGAAAAAAAAAAAAATTCAGAAAAGAGTAAAAGGGCAGGCGGCAATCTTGTAGAACATGATGGGCTGGCAGTGGACTGCGTGACAAATTTAAACGCAATGGAAGAGGCGGTGGGATGTTCCACTGTTCCTCCGTGCCACTGATTCCCCGTTCTGCTGTTCCTGCACACCGCTGTTCCTCCCTTCTTCTCTGTTCCTGCATATCGCTGTTCCTCCTTTCTCCTGCTCCTCCTGCATACCGCTGTTCCTCCTTTCTCCTGCTCCTGCATATCGCTGTTCCTCCTTTCTCCTGCTCCTGCATATCGCTGTTCCTCCTTTCTCCTCTTCCTCCATACCGCTGTTCCTCCATTCTCCTGCTCCTGCATATCGCTGTTCCTCCTTTCTCCTCTTTCTCCATACCGCTGTTCCTCCTTTATCCTGTTCCTGCATACCGCTGTTCCTCCTTTATCCTGTTCCTGCATACCGCTGTTCCCCTGTTCTCCTGTTCCTGCATATCGCTGTTGTCCTGTTCTCCTGTTCCTGCATGCCGCTGTTCCCCCTGTTTCTCCTGTTCCTGCATACCGCTGTTCCCCTGTTCTCCTGTTCCTGCATATCGCTGTTGTCCTGTTCTCTCCTGTTCCTGCATACCGCTGTTCCCCTGTTCTCCTGTTCCTGCATACCGCTGTTCTCCTATTCTCCTGTTCCTGTATACCACTGTTCCCCTGTTCTGCTGTTCCTGCATACCGCTGCTCCCCTGTTCTCCTGTTCCTGTATACCGCTGTTCCTCCTTTCTCCTGTTCCCGCATACCGCTGTTCTCCTGTTCTCCTGTTCATGCATACCACTGTTCTCCTGTTCTCCTGTTCCTGCATACCACTGTTCCCCTGTTCTCCTGTTCCTGCATACCGCTGTTCTTCTGTTCTCCTGTTCCTGCATACCACTGTTCTCCTGTTCTCCTGTTCTGCTCTTCCTGCATACCACTGTTCTCTCCTGTTCTCCTGTTCCTGCATACCACTGTTCTCCTGTTCTCCTGTTCCTGCATACCGCTGTTCTCCTGTTCTCCTGTTCTGCTGTTCCTGCATACCACTGTTCTCCTGTTCTCCTGTTCTCCTGTTCCTGCATACCACTGTTCTCCTGTTCTGCTGTTCCTGCATACCACTGTTCTCCTGTTCTGCTGTTCCTGCATACCACTGTTCTCCTGTTCTGCTGTTCCTGCAAACCACTGTTCTACTGTTCTGCTGTTCCTGCATACCACTGTTTCCCTGTTCTCCTGTTCTTGCATACCGCTGTTCCCCTGTTCTCCTGTTCGTGCATACCACTGTTCTCCTGTTCTGCTGTTCTGCTGTTCGTGCATACCGCTGTTCTCCTGTTCTGCTGTTCCTGCATACCACTGTTCCCCTGTTCTGCTGTTCCTGCATACCACTGTTCTCCTGTTCTGCTGTTCCTGCATACCACTGTTCCCCTGTTCTCCTGTTCCTGCATACCACTGTTCCCCCTGTTCTGCTGTTCCTGCATACCACTGTTCTCCTGTTCTGCTGTTCCTGCATACCACTGTTCTCCTGTTCTGCTGTTCCTGCATACCGCTGTTCTCATGTTCTGCTGTTCCTGCATACCACTGTTCTCCTGTTCTGCTGTTCCTGCATACCACTGTTCTACTGTTCTGCTGTTCCTGCATACCACTGTTCTCCTGTTCTGCTGTTCCTGCATACCACTGTTCTCCTGTTTCTGCTGTTCCTGCATACCACTGTTCAACTGTTCTGCTGTTCCTGCATACCACTGTTTCCTGTTCTCCTGTTCGTGCATACCGCTGTTCTCCTGTTCGTGCATACCACTGTTCTCCTGTTCTGCTGTTCCTGCATATCACTGTTCTCCTGTTCTGCTGTTCGTGCATACCACTGTTCTCCTGTTCTCCAGTTCGTGCATACCACTGTTCTCCTGTTCTGCTGTTCCTCCATACCACTGTTCCACTGTTCTCCTGTTCGTGCATACCGCTGTCTCTCCTGTTCGTGCATACCGCTGTTCTCCTGTTCTCCTGTTCGTGCATACCGCTGTTCTCCTGTTCTCCTGTTCGTGCATACCACTGTTCTCCTGTTCTTCTGTTCGTGCATACCGCTGTTCTCCTGTTCTGCTGTTCCTGCATATCACTGTTCTCCTGTTCCTGTATACCACTGTTCCCCTGTTCTGCTGTTCTTGCCTATCACTGTTCTCCTGTTCTGCCGTCCCTAACTACGACTGTTCCTCCGTGCCGTCGTTCCTCCATACACACACACACACACACACACACACACACACACACACACACACACACACCCGCGCACGCACGCACGCACGCATGTACGCATGGGAAAAGGGGGCACAGGGAACAGCGGGCGGGCGGCAACCTAGCAGACCATTCTATAGTGTCGTCGCGGCCTGCCACAAACGGCCTATACCACCCACACGTTCCATTCTACCTCTTCCTGGAAGGTGTGTGCCGGAAGACCTTACCTTGCCCTAGAGCTGCGGAGGCGAGTGTGTCCAAGGAGTGTCTGGAAGACTGGCAGCTGCCGGCACTCCTGTCCTGCTTCTTCGGCTCACTGAAGGACAGGGCGGCTCGTCTTGCCCATCGTCGGCCTCTCCCTTCCGTCCTGCTGGTCCCTGTCCGTGTGCCTGTCATATCAGACAGCGTGTGTGTTGTTGTTGGGTTGTACAGTGACGTGTGTGTCAGATCCTTCCACACTCATCGCCCTTGTGACGGTTTGTGTTGGTTCGCTGTTTGGTTGGCTTGCTGCCTTGGCTGTATGTCAAGGGGTTGTTTTTTCTTTAGGGTTTTTTTCTTTTTTTTTTACACTCATTGGCGGGGGAAATGGGAAAGTGGAGAGTAGGGGGGAACAGGAAAGAGAAGTGCTACATCTCTGTCTGTCTGTCTGTCTGTCTGTCTGTCTGTCTCTCTCTCTCTCTCTCTCTCTCTCTCTCTCTCTCTCCACCCCCCCCCCCCCCCACACACACACACACACACGTGTGTGTGTGTGTGCGTGCGTGCGTGCGTGCGAGCGCGCGCGCGCGCGCGCGCGCGCGCGTGTGTGTGTGTGGGTGTGTGTGGATGCATGCATGCATGCATTTACACAGAATTCATCTTTTACCTAATCCTCGTGTTTACACACCTCACTCGATTTATGATTCATGACACTGGCGTACATTCAAATAGCTATTGTTGTGAGTAACAGAGTAACGTTGCAATCTTCTATTGGGGACTTGAAGGGGGGAGGTGATTTTTTTTACCTCTTTGACCATCGTTTACTGTTAACTTCGTTTTGACCAAGGCAGTGAAACCCTGGTACACAGCATTTTGAATAGTTAGGGGAAGAGGACAGAAGGAAGTTATGGGAGGAGGGAGGGATGGAAGTCTAGAAAAATCTACGTCCTGTATCAGGTTGCTGTTCTCTTCCCTCCGCCTCCCGTCCTTACCACCATCCTCCCATTGTATACATACACAGCCACATGTCTCTGAATGAGGTCAGTGTCGCAGGCACCCGTTCAGTCCCACCCCCAGCCCCCCACTTCCAAGCGCTCACACTTTACTCCACGTGAAAACCGTCAATAGTGAATCATTACGTGGAAGAACAAAAAAGCATCAAAAGATATTCCAACCCGTAAGAAATGTCTTTGAGGAGACAGAAAGACACACGAACAGCGACGGTCCTGTTATTTTGGTGTTCATAACGAGCATTTCAGTGGCCATTGGGAATTGCTCAGTGGGGCTCATCTCTTTAATTAACCTGATGCCTGCTGGATAATTTTGTATTTGAATGAAACCCCCGAACTGTAGTATACATCGCAGAATCTTGAACGCACGTGCCTAATCTTCGCCGTTTGTATGTTCACAAAGGGAAATCGTTGGTCCATGGCACTCCGCACAGCGGGTTGACATGGAAGATGGGGGGAGGAGGGCATCCTGCTCCCCTGTCACTCAACAGTCTCTGCGCGGCACGAACCCGAACCCTTCACTGAGATGGACAATGAAGAGTTCTAACCACTCAGCCATCTCACCAAACATGGCTTCACTCTCAGCCTAGCCGACCGTGTGGGTCCGGGATAATGTCATGGCTGTGACCGCATCGAGAAAAATGTTTACGCTTTTCGTCTGGGAAAAAGACCCCAACGTATCCTTGTGTCCCAGTACTCACCCAATTTAGAAGATAATAGTTTAGCTGCAAGCAATCTCAGGGCAATTAAGACGTGGATGAGTGCGCGAGCTATTCCACTTAGTTTACGGTAGCCAGATTTTTTCTTCTTCTTTTTTTTTTAATTAAGTAAATTTAGTAAAACACGTATGAGAAAAAAGCCACAACAAAAAATTATTAACCAAATAACACGGCAAAATGAACAACTAGTGCCCAGTTGAGACAATGTATCCAACACCCCAACCCTGCTGACAGGTTTACAACCAACAACAACAATGAGATTCCATAAAGTATTAAGGGGCGAAAGGAGAAGGAGGGTTGAAGATAATAAAAGTCTTTTCATAACAAAGGGGAAAAAAAACAGGAGAGGAAAAAACCAAGCCCGAAGTTCGATTCAAAGAGAGTGACAAAGAAGCAAAATTGATAGAGTAAAAATACATTTTGTCAAGGTCAGGTATGCTGAAATATTGAGCAATACTGAAAGAACCCGCGGTACCTCCCAAGTCTGCCACTGATTCGGCGATTCAACGACATTATCGGAATCCACAACAAAGCAGCAACAGCGACCACTGCTGACGGTCACTGCAGCATCAGTATTATCATCACAATAAAAGTGCACCAGGCTACATTTCCACAGTTCAACGACACGGAAAAGAGAAAATACCAAGACACATCATTTATTCATGAAGCGCTGGCAGCTCGGTGCTGGGTACCGGGTACGTGGACAAGTCTTGTAACGGACAGCCGTGCCAGAGTTCTGAAGCAAGTTCAGCAGTTAACAATAATGAAATTAAGAATACATGAAGTGCGGGGAAAATAGAACAAAATGTAATGTTATATAGCCATCAACACAAATTTGCCTCGGCATTGCAGAACACTAAACTAATTCAATAATTATTAGTAATAAATGACAAGACAGACAGACAGAGACAGAGAGACAGAGAGACAGAGAGAGAGAGATAGTGGAGGGAGCAGGGGGGAGGGTGGAGGTAAGGGGGGGGGGGGGGGGGGCTGGGAAAAGAATGACAAAAAAAGTATGACACTATCGAGAATGGGAACAAGGAGTCTGACTACCAATACCACTTGGGCAAACAACTTCAAACTCCTCCAAAACTTTCCTCGTTAATAGACAGACACTGGGAGAGAAAGAGTAAAGGGGGGGGGGGGGGGGGGGGGTGGGGGGGGGGGGGGGGGTGGGGGGGGGGGGATAGTGGTTCGTGTCCCGAAGAGGCTCCCCAAGTCCCTCTCGTCAACTCTCGTGCGTGACTGCAACCTGTCTCTCCACGTGTCAGGCGACGGACTAAGAACGGCTTCAGTACTTTTCACTCCTTCGTACTGGGCAAGCGAGACAGCAATTTTCCGCTCCCGCAAACTCTATTGCATATCATGACGCTTGAAGTAGCGAAGCAAAGCCAGGCGAGTCGTCAGCGTCGTGCTTAAAATATTTCTAGCACGTTCTGCACCGGCCCGCCACCGGCCGGAGAAATCATTTGCCAAAATGGTCCCGCTCAGGCGGAAGTGTATAATTAATTGGCACGCAGGCGTCTCGCCAAGCGGAAGTTGATGATGCATGCCGGGAGAAAGTGACCGGAAGCGCCAGTGCATGATGGGACGCCGGTGAAGCTGAAACCTGATTGGAGGAAGAGGCCCAAGTGGCGCGTGCGGGGC
>JADBJO010000071.1:735000-760000 GCA_016801955.1 Conus betulinus
CGGAGAAGGCCAGTTTTGCCGTTGGTATGGGGTGACAGGTTACACACTGCAATATTTTGTTCAGCCTAAAAAAGAGAGACCGGGGGGGGGGGGGGGGGCACTGTTGGGGGGGGGGGGTCGTTGGTAGGCAGACAACCCAGAAAACAATTGTTCAGTTTTTATCTTAAACAAAGGAAGGGATGGAGGGAAGCTGGAGAGCAGAGGACAGAGGAAAAGGAGAGGAGAGGAGACGGGTAGGAGACGCACAACTGGAGGAAGACGGGTGGGGAAGGTGTATGGGAACGTACTGGCATCAAAAAGCAATAACATAGTTGTTTTTTTCTTGGCTCAACAACTATTTTCTTAATTTTCATGTTCCTAGTTTCTCCATCTTCCCCCCCCCCCCCCCCCCCCCCCCCCCCCCCCAAGTCCAATTCTTTGCCACGTCATTACTATGAAGACAGTTGAGTTGTTGGCCCGCGCTTGTTTTTTTCCCCACTATTAGATTGTTCGTCTTTGTATTTGTCTGACTTTATTCAAGTTTAAAAGGCTGTGCCAATCTTGAATAAAAGTTACTCTGTGTTAGGTTTAGTCCTTATGGGAGCAAAAAGTTACCCCACTTGTTTACTGTTTATTGTTTACTGTTCCCTGCTCATTTCATTCCCAACTATATTCCTCGAGGGAAAAAGTGGGAAAAGGGAAAGCAACTGTTGTCCGGAAGCTCAGAACTTTTTTCCCCTAGGGATCACGCCTGTTTTTTTTTTTCCTCTGCTTTCCTGAGCATAATAACTGTTTTCCCTGTTTTCTCTGACGATCACAATCATTTTTTTTTTTTACCAGTTTTCTTTCGGATGATAATTGTTATCCTTTGTTTTCTAAGAAAACAGGAATTATCACGGCTTAAGACGTTATTTCGGCAAAATAGGGAAAATGGTTGTAATCCAGAGGGTTCTGAGGAATCGCAATAATTTTGTCCATAATTTCCTTGGGATGATAATTGTCATCCCAGTTTTCCTCAGAAAACAGGCATTTTCATGGCTTAAGACGCTGTTTCGGCAAAATACGGAGATAGCTGTGATCCCAAGAGTCCCGAGGGCCGTGTTCCTATTTCTCTTCTTTTCCCTACGGATAATGTGTGTTTTTCCCCAGCGAAAATGGAGGAAACACTCATAATCATTGCTTTTCTCGAGGGAAATTGTGACAGCACTTGTGATTGGTTTGAGAAGGCAAAAAAAAAACGGCTGCTATTCTCAGGGATAATACCAAACCCCCGTTATCCTCAGGAAGATGTGTTTTCCTGAGGAAAACAGGTATTATGAGTTTTTGAAGCTAGTATGACTCCATACAGGGGAGGCAGTTAAAGAGAAATTAAGGAACAATATAGACGACTAAATCTGTAGCAGGAAATGGGGTAGAAGTCGTTTGTCTTACACAAACACAGAGAGAGAGAGAGAGAGAGAGAGAGAGAGAGAGAGAGAGAGAGAGAGAGAGAGAGAGAGAGAGAGAATCCGACTCTGCTTCACCGGTCAGTTTGTGGTCTTTCATTCTCTTTCCGCCTCCCCTATACCCCCCCCCCCACACACACACACACACACACTCAGCCCCCCACCCGACCCCCACCCCCTTTTTTTCTCCCTTTGTTACATTTTTCTATAAATTTCACGGGCCGTTTTGTGCTTGAAGAGGTGATCCAGTTCATCTGTGTTGCAAAAGGTCGACGATCGATGAGGACTGTTCAGTTCTGGTGCCAGCGAAACAAACACACCGAGTCAAAGCAGGTGCTGGCTGGCTGAAGAGATGAACAGCCAACTGAACTACAACGCTGGAACCGGAGCGGGTTGACTCACAGTGCTTGTTAGCTCATTGGAAATAAATCAAACTTTCATGGAACTTTGTCTCCTATCCCCCCCCCCCCCCATCCCACCACGCCACCCCACCCCCACGCACCTCCTCTTCGCACCCTCCCCCTTCGCCCCGTCACCCCCCTCCCCCCCCTCCCATTCTTCACCGCAAACTGAGAAGTGGTGACGCCATCCTCGCTTTTGAACAGTTCTGCAACAGGAGGGGGAGCAGGGTTGCACTTGAACACTTAAAGACTTCCCCTTTTTTGTTTCAAGAAAGAAAATTGATTTAGCGAAACAGACGGGAGGGAGGGGGGGAGGGGGGGGGGGAGACAGGGAGGACAAGGGAAGGGCCAGGGGTGGCGGGTGGGTAGAGGGGGGGGAGGGAAGTGCCCCCCCCCCACCCCCACCCCCCACCCCAAATTGCTAAAGTTGTCGTGGGGGGGTATAGGGGGGATGGGGGGGGGGGAGGAGAGAGAGTTTGGGGAAAGGAAAGGGGACGGGGGGGGGGAGGGGGGGTTTTCTGCAGTTTGGAACCGAGTCGTTTCAGTATGTTATTATGAGACTAGAGCCTCAAAAGAGGAATGGCAGGGGTGTTTAGAAAAGGCAAGAAGAAAAGAGGGGGGAAAAATTGAAAGAAAAAGAAATAGTCTCCTGCTGCAGCTACGGCTGCAACCTTGAACTGGGTCTTTTGAATCCGACCAACCACCCGCAGAGAGTTGGTGCCTGCCCGGCTTCTTTTACACACACACACACACACACACACACACACACACACACACACACACAGCGCGCGCGCACGCATGCACGCACGTACGTACGTACGTACGTACGTACGCACGCATACACACACACACGCACACACACAAACACACACACACACACACATACACACACATGCATACACACACACACACACCACCCACACACACACACACACACACACACACACACACACACACAACACACCACACCACACGCACACGCACACGCACACACACACTGTCACCACCACCACCACCACCACCACACCACCACCCAATCCCCCATCGCCTCTCTCTTTAGTCCAGCAAAAGTGTGTTGCTCTTTGCTTGCGCTCCTCCGGAGAAGAGAAAGAGGCAAGCGGCTTGTCGAAAACGCTGTTTTGCCTGCCTATTAATTATTGGTTCTGATTCCCAGATAACGGCCGCCCGGGCTGAAAAGCCTGCTGCTTGGTCATTGGTCGATTTTCTAATGATGTCCCCACGTGAACCGAGACCTCATTTGCGTCCCCTCCGCCACGGAGCCGGCTCCAGCGACGCACGTGCTGTCGGGCGGTAATTGCAAATGGGGCGGCTGGTGGCTCATCCACGGTCGCCGCTCCCCCCCACCTCTCCTCTACCAGCATCAGCGGGCATGCACGCGTGCGGCGCGCGTGCGCTGGGGAGTGGAGAGGGCCCTGGGTCCCCTCCCCCCCCCCCCCCCCCCCCCAAGCCCCCCTGGTGGCCGGGCTTGACACAGCCGTGTTAAATACACCTCAAGGGTGACCGGAACACGGTGCTATTGTGGTAGGTCCCGATGAAAAGATCGACATGAAATTAACCGCCAATGGTTGTTCAACAAGCCCATTCTCTGCGGTCCGTACATTAAAAAAAAAAAAAAAAGTTTGAAGAAATGAAAGAAAAGGGGGAAAAAAAAAAAAGGTCGGTAGGGGACACGACTCCTGCTGCAGACAATTGGTGCTTCAGATGTGTTTGAATAAGGCTTGGCCCCGGTTTAGTTTAACGGATTATTGCCCGGAATTATGTTAATATGGTGGCCGGCTGCCCGGTTCGCGGAGGGGCGCTCGTGTGCCTGAGGTTATGAAGTTAGATCACTGTGACCGCATGAGGGTACCTTAATCGTTGCTCTTTTCTTCCCTGTCGCCATGCGTGGAGTCCTTGTTTGGGTTCTCCGTGAAATGGTAAGCCTGGCATCACCTCCCACTCCCCCCCCACCCACCCACCCACCCCCGACCCCGACCCCCGACCCCCGCCTGCTCAAGTAGGCACACCACTTCATGAATATTTCATGGAACTAATGGCGCAAGTGCCACCTGAAAGGTAGGGGAAGGGGGGGGGGGTGGGAGTGGGAGTGGGGTGGAGCGAATTAACGAAAACGACTTGGGGGAGTTACGTGTGTCCTAATGGCAAGTCGCGGGGGCCGCTGACGGGCCATAAAAACACACGGAGTCGAGCTTCGCTTTTGTTTGAAGGGACGGTAACTAATGACGGAAGAGAAACAGTGGAAGAAAGGGAGGGGATGGAACCGTCACAGAGGCCCCAGAACAGAACAGATCCAGGGCATAAAGGGGGCCTCAAAATGAAGACAGGAGAATTATGTGGGGTCTGGTGGTATATGAGCTGGATGGGGCCGGCAAGGTAAGGTAAGGTAATGTTGCTTATAGCCCAGCCGACCGCAAAGGGCCGTATCAGGGCTGGCAGGGCAAGCTGACAAAAAATATGATTGGAGTTCTGCGTTTACTTCTTTCCGAACCAGTTTACGGCATCAGCGAGAAACAGAAGGTCTCCACAGAAACCCTGGTAGGTTTGGCAGAGGAAGTTCAGTTATCAAAGTTCCTCTCTCGCAGTGAATGAAACATGTACGTGTGGCCCCAGTCTTGCCGTCCGAGTCCTTGGCACACCCAGCTCATTCTTGCCCGTTGAACTTCTTGAGTCGTTTGCAGGCAGTCTGCTCCTTTTTTTTTACACACCCACCCGTGTGTTATGAAAGGTGAAAAAGCTCTGTGGTGCATTCCACGTGATGTAGCGCGCACTATAGCACATGTTCTTATAGACTTGGGATCTACATATGGTGCGGTTAGCGTAATGTACCTCTCATTCTAAAACATGTTCTTCTATAAAGTGTTTGGACTTACGCGATGTCAGACATACACAGCAGACTCCGTGAGCATTTTGTTCAGAGATGTCCTACCTGACGATTGTTTTAGTTTCTCAAAGAGATCAACATTTGTTTTTTTTAAGATTTAGATTCTTCGAATAAAATCTGAAGATTCTTCGGAAGAAATCTGTTTGAATGAAACTGTGTGTGTGTGTGTGTCATGTGTTTGTGTGTGTGTGTGTGTGTGTGTGCGTGTGCGTGTGTGTGCGTGTGCGTGTGTGTGTGTGTGTGTGTGTGTGTTCCCTTAATGCGAGTCCATCTCTTCCACGCATTCTTACTATGTACGTGCGCACTTGCTTGCACACAGACACCGGCACACCGTTGTGTCCCACCCTCACTGGCAGTGAGACGACAGGGTGAATGGAAACGCTCAAACAAAACACCCGTATTGCACACCCGCCCAAACAACACAACTCACGGTCGTACCCCGCTGGGCTGGCACTGTGAGAGAGCGGTACCCCCGTTTTGACAATTGCATCTATAGAGCGTCTTCCCCTCCCTGTACGTCAATCCCTGTTCCTGTTCATGTGTCTTACCTGTCGGGGGGGGGGGGGGGGGGGGGGGGGCGGAATAGCTCAGTTGGTAAAGCGCCGGACTCGTGATCCTGGGGTTGCGGGTTCGAATTTCGGTACAGGGGTATTTTTCCCTCGGAGTTAACACTGGTTCGGACTCCATTCCCCATACAGTCCGAATGAGACTATAAACCGAGGTTGCGTGTGTGAACGCACAACATCTTGCACACACGTAAAATCCCCATCACCAACTTTCGGAAGAGAAAGCCAGTTTGGCCTTTGGTATGAATGACACGTTACGTATAGCATGCACCTTCCCCGAAGATGGAGTATGGCTGCCTTAATGGCGGGATGAAAAAGGGTCATACACACACAAAACTCCACTACCTCTCTATACAGGCGGTGTCCGCAGGAGTATCAGCCTGCGTACGCAGAAAGAAAGAAAGAAAGAAGTGTGTCTTCATTCTCAGCTCCTGCTTTATCTATGTTGCCACTCCCCTGCTGACAATCATCTATCGAGTACTGTCTGCGTGTTTCTTGTAATATCTGTTACTTCTTAAGTCTAGAATATGAAGAATCATTGTCGAAAATTCGCTGTCAGTTTTGTGTTGCGTGTTGCGTGGTACTTTGTAATGTGTGTTTACTTGTATTCGGCCATACGTAAATATGAGCTTTTGAAGTTGATTTCCAAAGTGTGTTTTTTCTTAAGCGCATCCCAGTGACGGTGAAGAAAGACCAACTGATCGCAGGGAAAGTTTTGTTGATGGGGGGGGGGGGGGGGGGGGGGGGGGGGGGGGGGGGGGGGGGGGGGGGGGGGGGGGGGGGGGGGGAGGGGGGGGACTGTAATCCGGGATTCTCTACAGAGGGCACGTAGGACCTCATGGCGAAAGCTTGGCCATGTCATTCAGTCAATATCATTCACTCACTTTCCTTCCTTTATTCTTTCGATTTTTCACGCAAGGTGCATGCTATGCGTAAGGTGCTATCAATATCAACGGCCAAACTGGCCTTCTTTTCCGAAAGTTGGTGATGGAATGTTACGTGTGTGCAAGATTTTGGATGAGTGAGAGGGGTGTGTTATGGAATATAGGATGCAAACACGAGTTTGAACATAGGAATTTGACTGAAGGTTGTTGTAGTTGAAAATCAGCGTATGTGCAGACGACCTTTCGAGGTTCCTACGTGATCATCACCACAACCACCCCCTCGCCTCACTGGCCAGACCATTTTGAGTGGCCTGGTACAAGACAGTGCGTCTGAGGGCAGCCCACAACTCAGACTGAAGGTCTGACCGCAAAACTGTCAACACCACAACTCAGGCTGAAGGTCTGACCGCAAAACTGTCAACACCACAACTCAGACTGAAGGTCTGAACGCAAAACTGTCAACACCACAACTCAGGCTGAAGGTCTGAACGCAAAACTGTCAACACTTCACTCCAAATGGACACGATCTAGCAGGCATTGTAAACAGAGCAAGCCGCTTCAGAGATACTTTCAATGCAATTAGGCCTACATACGACATAAACAAATCCCCCCCCCCCCCCAACCCCCCCCCCCCCCCCCCCCCCCCCCCCTTCTTGTTTACATGAGAGCACATTCGGCGTCTTAAAAAGGCAAGGTACGGTCCCTGCAGCTCTTGTGATGTTTTCCTTAATTTCATTTCCCCGTTCTCCCCACCCCCACATCCCACCCCCCACCCCACTTTCATACCCCCTGCCAACACCCTTTTCTTTTTCCAAACTGATGACGAGAGCTGGAGGGTATAAACGGAAGTATGACGTTTCCACAATGTGACGCAGAAACAACGACAAAGGATCAAAGTGATGCTGCCTGCTGCAGTGAACATGGACTCCTTTCCGATCAAAGCTCTTCCTCCACATCGACGTCTGTCATCGGATCACTCCGTTCATGTGTGACTCACGGGAGACAACCGATGGACGGACCTACCCTCGAGTGGTGGAAGAAACGATTTGAACCGGATAGCTTTCCAATCATCTTTTGAGCCGCCACGCCCGATTCACCCCCCAGTGGACCGCCCCCTGCGACTTGTCTCCGACTCCCGGATCGTCCGCGCCGCCCCAACGTGCGCCCCAATCCGACTAACGGGGCAGCCAGTCCATTAAACAAGACTCTGTTGTTGCACCTGACCCATTGTCATTTGTCAGCCACCACACCGCCGCCCATGTGGGGGCCCGGCTAAACCCCGCCGACGACAAAGACCCGAACCGCCACCCTCTCCCCAAGACATGGACCGTTAGCCGAGCAGCAAGACGCCTTTGAACGGGACGAGGCCTACTCCGTCACAGCGCTCGTGCGCACGTGCAAGTGCTCCCATAAACTGGCAGTCATTGAGGGGTGAAAAACGGTCCTGCCCCAAGTTGCCGACTTCGAATCTGTTTATTTGCGGTGGAGAAAGAAAAAGGGAGGCTTTTTTTTTGCGGTATGGGCAATGAGTTCTTTTCATATAAGCAGACAGATACTGCAGATTATGGACACACGCATGGCCGCCCATGCGCAGTGGAGTATCTGGCCTGCGTCATGCGCAGTGGAGTATTTGAGCTGCGTCACGCGCAGGGGCAAAGAAGTTACAGGGTTGGGGGTCAGTGGGGGCCGGATCAGTGGTGTTGCCGGCCCTGGCAGGTGAGGACGGCTCGGCGGCAGTTCAAATCCACTTCTGTTGTCGTCTGCCCAACGCGTCATGGAAGTCAGAGGTTTCACACCGAGCTGAAAATCGGTAGCACTTCAAAGCTGTTTCAATCTCATTTTGATTACAGCCTGGATGTAATAGAAGTGGGCCATCCTTTCAGAGCTGCCCTCACACCTTGTCGAAAAAAAGTCCTGATTAAAAAAACAACAAAAACAACATACTAAAACAAATGTCTACTCTATTTGCATGTGGTCCTGAACACGAGATCCTTCACAATTTAGGAGACGCATGTTCGAATATCGAAGCGCAGGAGAGAGAGAGAGAGAGAGAGAGAGAGAGAGAGAGAGAGAGAGAGAGAGAGAGAGAGAGAGAGAGAGAGAGAGAGAGAGAGAGACGAGAGAGAGAGAGAGAGAGAGAGAGAGAGAAAGGGGTATGTGGGGTGGGGGAAGGGGCAGCCTACAGCAGAAGCGTATCCAAGATTCATCGCCTGGTTGCGGACCGGTCCATTCACAGTGTACGGAGTTACAAGCCAAAACACTTGTGTCAGAAAGAGAGGGGATGGATGGGTGCAATGTGGGGGGAGGGGGGGGGGGGGGACTCCATCTCTGAAGACCTTCTGCTCTCTGTCTTCCCACTGATCGCTAAACTATCGATGTCATGAGAGCCAGTACAACACGGTTATGTGGAGAGCGCCAGGGATCAGAAGTTCCTTTATTCATAACCTCTACTTGACAAACATGATGAAAAAAATCGTAATGACGCTACCACGAATACATATAAAAGTCACATAGAAAAATCCACAATGCACAATGGTCAACAACTGTCCACCCTGGACATTATCAACCGTCTGTCCACCTGGTCGTCAGACTCTGATAGCAAAGCAGCAGGCGTCTAGGATTCAGGCACTAGAGATCAACTGCTTCTGCAAGATACTTGGCATCTCACACAAAGACCACATTACCAGCTTGGAGGTCCAGACCAGGGTAAGGCAAGCCATTAGACCAAACGGAGACCTTTAGTCCACAGTGAAAAGAAGGAAACTGAGATGGTATGGTCTGGTATTAAAATCAACAGGACTTGTCGAAACCATTCTACGTGGAAACAGTGCGGGGAGGTAAGAAAGGAGAGGAAGACAGAGGAGGAAGAGATGGGAGGACAACATCAGTGCATGGAATGGCTTGCTGAGCAACTGCCTAAGAGCGGCTGAGAACCGGGAGGAGTGGAGGAAGCTGGCTGCGAAGTCTTCTGTGGCACCCCAACGGTTTTCAAAACTCCGGGATGGGTGTTAGGTTATGAGTCAAGAGCTAGGGGGAAAAAGTTGAAAACTTCCTTTCTACAAGAACGAGTGAAGGGGCAACAAAAAGCTAAAAACACTGCGAGTGGACGGCGAGTGGGAAAGAATAACACATGGAAATCAAATGAAAAGGGCGGAGTCTGAGAGAATGACGGAACAAGAGAAAATGGCCGGCACTGAACCTCCAAGACGAAGGGCTTTGCAATGTGTACTGAGAATGAGAGTCCCCGGCATCACTACAGGAACCACAGGAAAGCCAAACAGACTTCAAGGAAAGGACAGGCAGAAAGAAAGAAAGAAAGAAAGAACGAAAGATGATAGAAAAGAAAGATAAGAAAGATAGAAATAAAGAAAAAGATGGAAAAGAAAGCAAGAAAGTATGATAGAAAAGAAAGATAGACAAGAAGAAAGGAAGGATGATTGATAAAAAGAAAGAGAAGAAAGAAGAAAGCCAAAAAAAAAGAAAAAAAGAGAAAGAAAAGAAAGAAAAAACAAGCAAACAGCTTCATCTGACCAAAACGGTGAAGCTCCAGTCTCGTTGATGAAACCTGGTTTTTTGTTCGTTCCGCCTTCCCATTCATGGCGATAACCCTTCTGATCACAGAAAGCAATGAAGCCTGCGTATTTGATGATTGTTATCGATCGAACCCGTTCGAACAGCGTCAGGTGCACTGACGCGCACTGAATGTATCAGAGAGAGAGAGAGAGAGAGAGAGAGAGAGAGAGAGAGAGAGACGGAGAGAGAGAGAGAGACGAAGTATATTGAAATATCTGTACCCTTCATTAAGAAATGATGAAAATGGTCATTCGGAAGACAGGGACGTTTCTGTTATTGTGTCGGCACCCTATAAAGCAGTGTACCCTCCTCTGCCTCATTACTGAGAAAAAAAAAAACAAAAAAAAAACGTAGGTGGGGGCTGTGGTGCTGGCTACGCTATGAACAACATGGGATTGAATTGAGTGAGAAAAAAGGGGGAGGGGGGGGGGGGGGGGGGGGCGAGAGGTGGGGGTCGGTCTCATCTGCCATACCCCTTCGGTTTTATCACTCCCACCCCGCTCATTCCCAGCTCCTCATCACACAGCCACACTCAGGTTGTCTTGTCGCAACCCCAGTCTGTTTCAGGTCGTGAGAAGACACCCCATCCGAGGAGACGCTGCACTGCTGCAGAGTCATTTCGTTGCTGTCCAGAAGAAGTGTGTGTTCCAACCCAGCATACGCAGGACACCACCAGTGTCTGTTCCGATCCAGCAACGGCCGGACACCACCTACTTTGCCTCTTACTGATTATGATCATCGCGTCGCCGCAAAGAAGCCCCACCACGTCAGTCCAGCGAAAATCCCTATGAACTGCTGATAGCCACAACTATATAGAGGTGATATGAACTACCTCTGGGCTCGGACGAGGAGATTGAAATAGAAACTATGGTCATCATGACAGCTAGTGTAAAGGCAACAGAATTTCATACTTTTTTTTTAAGGATGATTAGAGAAGATGATGAAAATGGCATTTAGGAGTCCCATTCTGGCTCCAAAAAACATGACTGAGCTGTACCATATTTGACTATTTCTTACATATTCTATCCCAGCGTCAACCAGGCCTGAAATATACAGACACCTGCGGTACCGGTGATGAAACTGGAGCAACAATTCGATCATGCGATTCCAATTCTCCCATTGGGACGCGCAGCACTCAACTCTTAGCAGGAGAGGACTTGGGGGGGAAAAGAGAATCCCACAACTAAAGAAAAACAAATATCGTTGTCCTTGAAAAATGAATATGCAGGGGTCGGGGGAGAATAGGAATACGAGAGGAAAAAGATGGTCGGAGGCGTGGAAATGGATGGAGAGGGGGTGAAGGAAGGGGAGGAGGAAATGAAGTATTTCAAATACACGACCATTATTCTAGGGTTAGATGACTTACAGGTTCACCAATGCATTGCACTCGCTGTACCGATCAACGACATGAACAGGCGCACACCTGTTTTGCTTCCCCTGTCCATCGGTTTTGCCTCTCATCCTCAGCTACCCTGTCACAATGTCAACGGACTGGCGACATTTGTTTGCAGGGGCACTCAATCTCCCTTTTCATAGGCAATGGAGAGATTGTTGTTGCTCGAACAAACGGTTGGTGCGCAATTTGTGTGAATGCGAGCTGCGTGGGATGGTGGGTTCGGAGAAAGAGTGGGGGCAGGGGAAGGGGGTGAAGGGGAGACTGGTGAGGTGGCCGGGTTAGCATGTTAGTGGAAGCCTGTCGAATGCCTCTGATCATTCTATTTCGATTATCAAAAGCTGGAACGCAAAACTGAAGTGATCGTTTTGGTCTTTACACTTCATTTAAATCATTGTTTCAAACCGCGAAAAAATATTCTTAACAATAAAAAACAAGTTAATTCCATAGACGTTTTGACGACGACAACAACAAGAACAACAAAATGCCCGAGCGTATGTGACCTCCTCTCTGACTATGTGTTGTTACTGCCTGTGGTGTATTTAAACCCAACCACTTTGAAGTTCCTGAAGAAGAAAAAGAAACACCCGAAGGTGCTGGGGAGGACCCAGAGAAGCACTGTCTTCACCTGCCTTTAGAGCAGTCCTGTACCACCCTTGGTGGCCTGCGCTGTGTGTTGACGATGAGTTTGTTTATGAGTTTGTATAATCAACTTAGCGTGTACATAATTTGTGTGTGTGTGTGTGTGTGTGTGTGTGTGTGTGTGTGTGTGTGTGTGTGTGTGTGTGTGTGTGTCTGTGAGAGAGAGAGAGAGAGAGAGAGAGAGAGAGAGAGAGAGAGAGAGAGAGAGAGAGAGAGATTTCCTATGCAATCATACTCGTAGCATTCAGTTATTCCAATATTCAGACAGGCTTTACCGTACTATTTTCCCTTCTAGTATACTGACTGTGGAAGTCTTTGGAGGCTAGCTCTCATTCCGTATCAAATAATCTTGTATTGTATGACTGAAAACTTTGTTAAACATAGTTGTCCACTTCGTCTTACACAACAAACTCAAGGGCTAGCTAACGCCAGTTTAACCATGACGCCAGTTGTGTGCGATCATCCGCTAGGCCCAGTGCCTATGCCCTTTAACACAATTCTGTTTGTGAAAAACGGAGAGCAGGTTGTTTGGTTTTCACTATCCTGATAAATATAAGTAATTTGTTATCCCAAAATACAGTAGTGGACTTTAATTTTGTCCTAAAGCAGATAAAATTACATAATTAGGGATTAATTCTTTCGGGATTTTTTTTGTTTGTTTGTTTCCTTCTTTATTTGTTTTGCTTTGTTTTTTTTTGTTTTTCCTTTTCCTCGACTGGGCGCAGTGAACGTTACAAGTAACCCAGTACCCGACAGACAGAAATGCAATGGCCAAACCATAAGCCGCTCTTGGCTGGCTGCTCGGCTTCTTTGATGTAGTCATTTCTTTCATGTCGTTGCTTCCTTTCTATCGTTGGGTTTGCTCTGTGTATCTGTGAATCCTCTACAGACAACAGCCAGGTGGTCAGTTCTACATGCTCACAACCCTCGTTGCCATCTTGTCTCCCTTCCATGCCTCATTCAGTCATTGTTATTCTGTGCATGCCTGCCACAGATTCACTCTGTTCATCTCCACCCTTGGTTAGATCGTGTTTTTAATGTGTTATGGGCCCTTGACAAAATCAATATTTGAAGCCATTTTTTTTCTTCGCCAAGTTTGGCGAAATCTTACAATTCAATCCATGTACTTCGCCATTGGCAACGTCCTGTTTCAGACTAGAATTTGATTTCCACGTCTTTGCCAATTCAATACTTTTTTTTCTCTCCCACAGATGCCAGTGTCACATGTCGTCATGTATGATTTGTTGTGAAAGTTGTTTTTTCCGACCTTATCAGAAACATCGACATGCACATTCTAACCTTTACCGTAGAAACTCTAGAGGCAGGCATGTAAACTGAAACTGTAAGTCATTGTGATTATAATAATTAAAATCATGTGTGTCACGAGATGACTGTTTGTTCCTTCAGTCCGCTGTAATAAAAGATAAGCCGCCGTATCGCCTGGCATCATACATGCCGACATAGAAAGGAATAAAGGTGATAATCTGTCAGATTCAAAGCGTGAATGCAAATAACACGCACACATTTTCCCCATCAGGCAAGATACTTTCCTATTCGGTGTCTCGAAATTTGAAAACTGTTTACTTTAATACACATAAAACTAGTTTTCATGAGGCACAGCGCCTCGTTTTTAATGGAGAGGAAGCGTAAGCACAGATTTTCCAAGCGACGCTGGGCGGCCATGACATTCCAGTCCCCGTTGTCCCTGTGTCAGGCATGTCTCTGTTCAGTCCTGTGGTTTCAAAGGGAGGTGACTGCAGACGGAAAAACTGAAGCAAACTCAAAAGAAAGACTACTGTGCCACCGAACGAAAGAAAAAAAAACACACAGTTACATCCACTTTGGGCCCAATCTGAGGAGATAAGTGACTGTTCGTTTCTTCGTTTTCATCGTCTTGCCTGAAGAAGACCAAAGAGGTCTTTTCTGGGGGACCGGAATAGCTCAGGTGTAGAGCGCCGGACTTGTAATCTTGGTGATCCTGGGGTTGTGGGTTCGAACCTCCGCCGGGCCATTTTGGTACAGGGGGATTTTTTCCCTGGGAGTTAACATTGGTTCTGACTCCATTTCCCATACAGTCCTATGAATGAGACTGTAAACCGAGATACCGTGTGTGGACGCACGCATAACATCTTGCACACACGTAAAATCCCATCACCAACTTTCGAAGAGAGAGGGCCAGTTTGGCCGTTTGGTATGGATGACACGTCACACACAGCATGCACCCTGCGTGAGAAATGGAAAGAATGAAGGAAGAGAGGAAACAGAGTGAACGATATTGACCGGATGACACGGGAAACGACTGAATGAAGCGCCAGCTAGCAGCTCTTCAGTTGGCACTACCCAGGTAGGCAGCCCGTTGTGTAAACGAGTGCCGATTGTAAAGCACTCAGACCTTGGGTCTCTAGCCGAGGATAGGCGCTATATAAGTATTCATAATAATAATAATAATGAAACGTGCTGTGTTTGTCGTGTAATTTGTTTGTTTCTTTCGTTCGGAGGTGCAGTAATTTTTCTTTAAGTTTGTTGAAATCCTAGTCTCAGGCACCACATAGTGCAATTTGACGCGATGATACAGTGGCTGAAACTGTCTGGTATTGGCACATGGTGAACGTGCACTTGCCAGGGCTGGCATTACGCAGGCTGATATCTACTCATCAATATCAAAGGTGTGTTGCACTGCAAGAAAATGTGGGGGGGGGGGGGGGGGGGGGTGTTAATGAAATAACGAAAAGAAAATTACTCAACTTAAATATCCGTGGAATGTCTGCTAGACAAGTCATATCACATGCTGAGGGAAAACTTCGAGTGTACCAATAACTATGCAAAAAACACAGCAGCAGCAGCAGCAGCAGCAGCAGCAGCAACAACAACAACAACAAGAACAACAACATCACTACAACAACAAAGGGCAAAACAAATCTAAGGAAGGGTGGATTGCATCACCAACCCATTTTCCCTCGCTCGCATTCCACCCCCATTATTTTCTCCCCCTTTACCTCTCCTCCTCCCCTTCCCTCCGTCTTCCCCATTCCTGTTAGTCTCACCTCCCCCTTGTTTCTCGCCCCCTCCTGCCCCCATCACTATCCCCGTCCCCACCCCATGTATCTGCCACCCCCCTTCCAACTTCTCTTTCCAGGCTAAACCTCGAATGGTTCCATTGACAGACAACACACACACACACACACACACACACACACACACACACACATCGCAGCTGCCGAAACGAGAAAAGAACAGAAAAACGAGAAGAAGAAGAAGAAGAAGAAGAAGAAGATGAAAGAGTAGAGAAGTAAGCTTCGCTACCCGGCCTCTCGCCTATGGGAATTCGCCAGCATCCAAAGCAGCGTGACCAAAAAAAAAAAAAAAGTAGAGAGGGGAGGGGACAGGGGAAGGGGAGGGGGGAGGAGGGGGCGAGAGAAACGTCGTTGTTCGTACTGTAGCTATCCGAAGCAACAACACCAAATGTGTTTTGTTGTGACACCGCGGGCCGCGCGGCGAGATGACAGACACAACACGCCCAGCACTTACAGACAAGGCGAATTCCTTCCATCCACCCGACAGTGACCAGAAACGGGTGGGATGACTGGGAAGGAGAGAGAGAGTGGACGAGGGGGTCAGGAGAAGAGGGTAAAGGTGGGGTGAGGCTAAGGGGGGGCGGGGGGGGGGGGGGGGGGGGGGGGGGGGGGGGGGGGGGGGGGGGGAGAGGGTGGGCTTATAGAAGGAATAGAAGGAAGACTAGAAGTTGGGGTGTGTAGCGCATGCTCTGTGACCTCTCACCCTTGTGTAAACAGTAGTCTCGTCACCGTCAGTGTCCTAACTTCAAAGCCAGGCCAGAGGGAGGATGGTGGGGTGTAAAAGGCGGCGAAGAGGAGCGGAGGAGGAGGTGGGAGGGGGAAGCAGGAGGTGTAGAGGGAGGGAGGGGGAAGGGTGACAGGATGCACACATGGGGTGACGGACACTGAGGGCAATTAGCGGCTTGCACCGTGGAATGCTGCGTACTCGGTTAACTACTCTGATGTATGTCATTGTACACGTCATGTTATCGCAGTGTTTTGTACCTGAAATACATGTAACATCCGTGCTTCAATGCTTGCAGACGGACTGTTTTGAAAATTGCAGTCAGTGCTCCTCTCTCTCTCTCTCTCTCTCTCTCTCTCTCTCTCTCTCTCTCTCCTTTGAGTAGCTGCTTATCCCACTTGAATGTAATGAAATGCTACCAACCATTATAAGACCTCCGTGGTCGACTGGGCTGTGAACAACATTTCATGGTTTGGAATTCGTTGTCCATTTACACCCCCCCCCCCCCCTCTCATATTGGTGCTGTGCTTGTATTCACCTTAAAGTTTTTGGTGTGTGTATGTGTGTGTGTGTGTGTTCGAAAAGGTGCTCAGCATGCTTACTCGTAAGTCATTTATGTATCAATGCATTTCCTTCTCTCTACGTTTGTCTTTTGCCAGTTCCTGCTCAAACGTTTACCACTTAAACTAACCTATTTGTTTTATTCTGCAGGTGCCTTTCGGGATCAGGACTGATTGTACAACCAAACCGAGAAAAAGATATACGGAGCGACTTTAACCATACGTCATGGCCAGATGGCGTGACACGAAATTGTGGGTGGATCTGTCTGGCCCGCATCCTGTTTTTAGATCCAGATCAGCAATATAATTACAAATTATCTACTAGACATAAACACTATGAAGTAACTGTTACGATTTTTCGTGGAATATTAAACTTCGTTGTAGTGACATCAACTTCGACATTTTCGTGTAATATTTAAAAATACGAAAATTGTATGGGAAGTAACTCTGTACTGGCTATTACTTCCCCTTGTGAAATCCATTTTGCTTTCTCTCGTCAATTGACTCAAAAGGTGGATCAAAGATGGGTTCGACCTCGTTGGAGTTCTGTACTGTCCCCATCTGCATGTGTCTCCCCCTTATCCGCATATGTCCACTTCTTGATGTTTCCCTTTTTCTGTAATTATTTCCCTTCTTAACGTGCCCTGCATTCATCTCATTCTATGTGTTCCTTTCTTGTCCCTTTTTTTTTTCCCCCCCCCCCCCCCCCCCCCCCCCCTGTATTCCCTTTCTTATAGTGTCCTTTCACATGGCATGACCATGACTTCTTATTGTGTCGTCCTTTTTTTTTTTTTTCCATTCCCACTTTCTGACGTGCCCCCCTTTTCTCATGGTCCCTTCTGGATGCGTCTCCTTCGCTATATGTTTTTTTTAATGTTCCCCCCCCCCCCCCCCCCCTTTTTTTTTTTTTTTTCTCCGTCCCCTTTTTAAGGTGTCCTTTTTTTCGATCCGTTCCCTTCACCATATGTCCCCCCCCGCCCCCTTTTCTTTCATTTTCCCCCCCCCCCCCCCCCCCCCCCCCCCCCCCCCCCCCCCCCCAATTCTCTTTCGTGTGGTAACGTGTCTCTTCTTTTTCGATCTGTTCCCTTCTTAGAGTGTTCCCCCTTTTCCATCAATCCCCTTTCACAGTCCGTTCCCCTTTGTTCTGTGCATGCTGCATTTGCATGGCACATTCTTCTCTGTAAACCTCCCTCCCCCCCCCCCCCCCCCCCCCCCCCCCCCCCCCCCCCCCCCCCCCCCCCCGCACACTCTTTTAAAGGTGTTCCTCTTCTGTATATGTCCAGATTTTAATTTATCCCCTGTCTTTTGCTTGTTCGCCAGGTGGTGGGATGAGGACTGGGGAGGGAGAGAAAGGGCGGGGGGGGGGGGGGGGGGAGGAGGAGATGTCTTTTTTATCTTCAGGGATTCGTCATGGTCTCGGACACCTGCCCCCTTACCTGCCACGCTCCCATGCCTTGAGGCCATGCCCATGCACTAACCATGTCCCAGGCCAGTCCAACTCGGGGACATGGGAGGCGCGGAGCGGAGAGGCGGAGGGGAGGGGAAGGGGGGAGGGGGGGGACATGGGATCGGCTAGATCATGCGTCAGACCGCGGACTTCGACACCCACCCACCCCCCCCCACCCCTCCCTCACCTTCCCCAACCCTCCCTCCCTCCCTCCTCCACCCATCCCACTTTCCCTCACCTCGTCACTGCACTGACCATCATGTTGTACAGAAGACGAAGAAGAAGAAGAAGAAGAAGCAGGTTGTCACGCTGTGAACTCTCACGCTCTTCACTGTGTACGACGTGCCGAGACAGAAAGACCGACACCAAGAAAAACAAGATGGCGCCGGCGCGATAGCATTCACTTCCGCCTCGGCCTCAATCTGGCTTCCTGCGTCAGGGAAGGTATTGAGTTGTCTCGCCATGGGTCCTTGTTATCTGTGCCCAGGACAACTAGGGAAAGGGGGGGGGAGGACCCGCGAAAATGACAGTTAATGATCGGGTGATGATAGTCATTGGCCGCTGCGCTTGGAGGAGCGGAGATAATCCGAGTCGGCAGATAATCGCTTTGTGATAAGCCGCTGGACGTCAGAAGCCGACAGTAAGGCGGGGGAAAGGTGGGGGGTGGGGGGGGGGGGGGGGGGGAAGGGGGAAGGAGAAGTTGGAGTGGAGGATGGTATGGGGGAGGGGGGGAGGGGGAGCTGGGAGCTGGCCACGCCCTGTCACACACACTGATACACACGGCTCTGTGGCGGTCTCATTGTAGACACGGGCGACGGGGTCTTCAAACACGCATGAGACTTTTCCCATGGAAAATGTCGCTCGTCATTATCTTGTTCCAAAACAGCCGGGTGTGGCCGAAAGAGGTTGACCTAGAGGTGTGTTGTTGTTTTTCATGCATGCGCAGAAGATGAAAGACAGCTAAGAGGCTTACCCGTTGCCAGGAGTCAATACGTCTACGTATGGCCATTTCGCGTGACACGTTGACTGAATTCATGAAAATAAAGGAAAGATTGACAGAAGCCGTCAAATCTGTTCGACAAACCTTGACATTAGGGGTGGCCATTGCATTCATTGTTCAGTTCAAAGTCGACATGACCTCAGTTGGTACACTTGATCTAATTTCTCTTCTGAAATAATGAATTGATTATCATCCTTATTCCAAAAACGTAATTATCAGTTCAAAGTCGCTATGACCTCAGTTGGTGCACTTGATCTAATTTCTCTTCTGAAATAATGAATTGATTATCATCCTTATTCCAAAAACGTAATTATGAGCATTACTTTTACATTGGTAAAAAGAAAAGTCTGATAACTTTGAAATATGTGACGTTCTCCAAAACATAGGACTTCACTTCCATTAGACAGATAGACTCACTCACTGTTAATGCCCTGGAGGAGCATTAAGGCAGGCAGATCATTCATTTTGTAACACATGTTTGTTGACTTTCTACAACGGTTTTTTTTTCACAGTAAAGAAACAGGAGTAAAAGAGGAAAACAAAAATATATATATATATATATATATGTGTGTGTGTGTGTGTGTGTGTGTGTGTGTGTGTGTGTGTGTGTGTGTGTGTGTGTGTCTGTTTCGCACCTATCCTCCTACGTACAAACACCCACCCGCTCCCTCCTTCCCCAATCACTCTCTCTCTCCTCGAACCCCTCCCTCCTCCCCCCCTCTCATCCAGCTGATGACAAGATGTTTTCCAAATATTGCATTTACATATAACTATCCTTTTGCATGTATACAATGTGTTATACAATGCGGTATCATTCAATAACCCATGCATAGAACAATCATGTCAAAGTGTATGCATGTCCGAGGAAAATACAAAATAGGCGAACAGACAGGTAAATACATTTAAACAAGAGGGAGGGAGAGACGGACAAAAATATTGTACGACAGGATGGGTTGGATGTTAAGGAGCTGAAACACTGCACCCAGTGTAAATTGTCTTTCAACGGTTATAGTTACCAAATACATTGATAAAAGAGAGCCTCACCAGCACCCAAACAGTGTTATATGTCATGAAAACAAAACATGCACCAGTAGTTGCCCCCTGGTTACATAGAAGTTGACTAAACCATTAAGTACAGGACACCAATTCATATATCAACCATTTTATACGGAAGTCTTTATGGTTCATGCTTATATACGCATTATGTTTTTTCAATTTTGTATCGAAATTTTGATATTCAGAAATCCTGCTACATAAAGAAGGTTGCTTTTCAGTTTACATGTGTACAAATATTGTTTGGCCAAAAGAATAATGAAGTAGAAAATACAATCAATAGCTCTTGTGGCATCGAAACCTTAAAGAACAAATGATTCTGTTAGACGTATAATCTGGCCATTAGTACATCTTTCTGTAATTAATCTAGTAAAAGTGTCAAAGAAATGCTGAGCATAAGTGCACCACCAGAACATATGGTCAATACTATTCTTACATCGAAATAAAAGCTGCGCTTGTCACTATTAAGGACTCAAATTTCTTTTAAAATGATATTTGTTCCTAAGCATCTGTGTAATAATATTCTGAGCTGAAACCATTTGAACTTTAGATCCGTTCTTTTGTGAGTATGCAGGGAAACATGACTCCCAAGTCATGGGTGTCAGACTGTTGCAGATTCCGTTTATCGCAACACGGAACCGAAAGTTATTCATCACTCTATATATCATAGTACATCTTTGAATATGTGTGAGTGACAAACGATTTCCTATAGCAGAGAGAACAACTGATATAATTTATCGTTTTCGATATTTATTCCAGATGTTTGTATATAATCGAGTACTGCAGACTTGCATCCGACGAAAGTGAGAAAATCATTATTGACATTTTATTTTTCTTTGAAACTTCTGCGTGAAAGAAGCTGTTCATCGTCAACAAAGAAATGTGCTAGATAGTAAACATTTTTTTGTTTTCAAATCTTTTGGAGTTAATGTATTTTTTCCCGACTTGAATACGTTTATTGTATCATATTGGATCAGCTAGTAGTTCAGCAAGATTTTTGGCACCCATTTTTGGAAGAAATGTATATAAGCTTCAAAAACGTCTGCCCTGAATCGGTTCTATTTCGTAAATTTTGAAGCAGTCTTTGGACCATGTTTATAGATCAAAAACAAGTGAGGGAAGTTAATGAGTAGTATACTTTTCCACTTATGCTTTCGTAATTTTGAAGCAATCTCTAGACCATGTTTTTATAGATCAGAGACAATCGAGGGAAGTTACTGAGTAGTAGTTGTTTTTCCGTTTATGCTTTGATCTTTCACTTTTACGGATCCAAGACACGTTCAAAGATGTGACAAAAGTTTTCAACTCGGAAAGACCGATTCCTCCAGTTTTGCACTTTGAGGCGCAGTTTGTCGACTGTTTTGTCTGTTTTCTTATTCCACACATTAGAAAAATAGTTCGACTCCGATTCAAAAACTTACTTTGAGATTATTTCGACAGGGTCGCCCTTTCTTCTTCGGCTCACTGTTGCTGTTGTGGCAGCGAGGCCTGGTGGGGCGACTGTTGTGTGGGGTGAACAGTTGTCAGGATCTGATTGTAGATGGCTGGTCAGGCCGATCTGCGCCCGGAAAGACCTATCACAGTATGGACAGGGGACGGTGGCAGCAGTTGGAGATCTGTTGACACAGGTCTTCCTGATCATCTTGCGCTGCTCAGCTGCAGCAATTCTGTTACTTTCACAGGTCTCTGCACCTTTGCGGACAGCTGATCGCCACCCGTCTCTGTCCTGGACAGTCTGCTCCCATGGTGTGTGGCTGATGTTGAAGGCCTTCAAGGAAGATTTGAGGTTGTCTTTGAAGCGCTTCTTCTGGCCTCCATGAGAACGTTTGCCTTGTTGTAGTTTGCCAAACAATAGTTTCTTTGGCAGCCGATGGTCTGGCATGCGAACTATGTGACCTGCCCAGCGAAGCTGTGACTGCATCAGGATGGTGAAGATACTAGGCAGGGCCAGCACAAGTGAGGACTTCAGTGTCTGGAATCCTGTCTTGCCACTTAATGTCCATGAATCTTCTGAGGCAAGTGGTGTGGAAAAGGTTCAGTTTCTTGGCGTGACGCTGGTAAACCGTCCATGTTTCACAGCCATAGAGCGGTGTGGTTAGAACTATGGCCCGATACTCCTTGATCTTGGGTCTCTACGGTGATGCTTCTCCTGTTCCATACGTCCTTCTGGAGTCTGCCAAAAGCGGCACTAGATTTGGTGAGCCTGGCATTCACCTCATCGTCGTGACAACGTTTCTGGACAGAGTGCTGCCTAGGTAGGTGAACTTATCCACCGCGTTCAGTTGCTGTCCAGTGAAGGTGATGACTGGCTCAACGTATGGCTTTCCCGGAGCTGGCTGGTGCATCACTTCAATCTTTTTCGTACTGATTGTCAAGCCGAACGTGTGTGCAAGCAGCAGGGAACTTGTCAACACTGTGTTGCATTGTGGCTTCTGAGACAGCGTTGAAGGCACATATATATATATATATATATATATATATATATATATATATATATATATATATATATATATGTGTGTGTGTGTGTGTGTGTGTGTGTGTGTGTGTGTGTGTGTGTGTGTGTGTATAGACATCTCTCTCTCTCTCTCTCTCTCTCTCTATATATATATATATATATATATATATATATATATGTGTGTGTGTGTGTGTGTGTGTGTGTGTGTGTGTGTGTGTGTGTGTGTGTGTGAGTGTGTGTGTGTGACTAAATAACCACTGAATATCTTTTGTGTACATGACGGTCACAGAGAAACAGGCGAGATAGGGAAAGACTGAAAATCAGAACATGAATGAGTAACACACACACACACACACACACACACACACACACACACAGAGAGAGAGAGAGAGAGAGAGAGAGATGAGAGAGAGAGAGAGAGAGGAGAGAGAGAGAGAGAGAGAATTTTCTCGCGCGCGCAAGCATGCGTAAATACATTGTATGCTTAAGCGTGCGTGGGTGTTGGCGAGTTGTTCGACCACGCGGGCGAAGAGCGCGCACATGTGTAGGTACATCCATCTGCCCGCATGTGCGTTTACGTGTGCATGTGGGCCTGAAATAGACAAAGAGACTCAAAGTCTGAGGACAGAGCAAAGTGACGGACACAAAGGAGGAAAAGCGACAACACATTTACCACTTCGTTGCTCCGGTTAATGAGGTTTGAAGCGGGAGAGGTCGGGGATGACCCCAAAAGCTCGCTAATTGTGGACATTCGGACTCCAGAACACGCCCCCCTCATGAGAGAGAGAGAGAGAGAGAGAGAGAGAGAGAGAGAGAGAGAGAGAGAGATGGTGAGAGATGGTGTAAGGGACAAAAGGAGGTGTTGTGGGGCAAAGGGGCAGTGAATTGGTAAATCTCGTTCGCTTTTGGACAGCACACAGAGAGAGAGAGAGAGAGAGAGAGAGAGAGAGAGAGAGAGAGAGAGAGAGAGAGAGAGAGAGAGAAAGACAGACAGACAGAGAAGAGGAGGGAGAGAGAGAGGGAGGGAGGGGAGGAGGAGAGGAAGAAGCAGGAACAGGAGAGGGTATTATGAGGCCCTATGTTAGCAACCTTTCTTCTTTCATCTCTCACACAAAACCAGGCATGGTGTGTGTGTCACATTCTCCACAGCCAGCATTATCTTAAAATTATAACTGGCAGGTCGACGCAAAACCACCATCCCAAGAAGACCCTGCACTGATTTTGGAGAGTGACGTCGGAAGTGTTGAACATCGTTTGTTTCGGCAATTAACGCGGGCTACTGTAGTGAGACTACCTAATAAAGCCTTCCTGGGTGTGTTTCTGGGGATCAGAATGAGGAAGATTGGGGGCCGGAATAGCTCAGTTTGGTAGAGCGCCGGACTCGTAATCTTGGGGTTGCGGGTTCGCATCTCCGCTACGCCGTTTCGGTACAGGGGGATTTTTCCCTCGGATTTAATATTGGTTCTGACTCCATTCTCCATTCAGTCCTTCGAAAGAGACTATAAACCGAGGTTCCCGTGTGTGAACGCACGCAAAACATCTTGCATACACGTAAAATCCCATCACCAACTTTCGGAAGAGAAGGCCAGTTTGGCCGTTGGTATGGATGACACGTTACACATAGCATGCACCTTCCCCGAAGTTGGAGTATGGCTGCGTTAATGGCGAGATAAAAAAAAATGGTCATATACACAAAAGTGTCAGAATAATCAACGTGATGATTGTGGACACTAAAAGAAAGAAGAAGAAGAAGAAGCAGGAGAGTTTCTTCTGGCATGGAGGCTGTGCCAGTATGATCGTCTTCATGGCTGCCTGAATGACTCGATGGTTAGAGCAAATTCCTTTGACGTATTCCGAGCTTGGAACATCCTTTGGGAGGGGAGAGTGTGTGTGTGTGTGGGGGGGGGGGGACTTCTTGTTCATTCTGTGGCTCTATGTTGGCTTTTCTGCTTGGAGATTTGGTGCTGCAAGCAGCATTCGTTTGGAATTATGGGCGCGTAATTCATTTCGTAATCGGGGAAAGAGTTATGCTTCTTGTTCGTTATATTCTGTTTGCTGTTGCCTGCCTTGTTTCAGGTTTCCTTTCATGCCAGTCAGAGGTTGCCTATTTGTCACTGTGCGTCCATGTGTTTGACTCTATTCAAGATTGAAAAGGCTAGGCCAGTCTTGAGTAAATGTTACTCTGTGTCTGTTCATTTCTCCGATTGTTGTTGCTGTGTATAGATGTGTCAGGTACAGGGTATGTGGCAAGCTTGGGATAGGGGTGGGGGTGGGGGGGGTGGGGGGGGTCGTTGTTTGGTCTCTATGATACTGGGCGATTTGATGTCGTAAGCAGCATTCGGTTTGAGTTCGGGGCGTGTCATTAATTTCATCATAGGAGAAAGAGTTACGCTACTTATTTGTGATAGATATTGTTTTGATTCAAGGGTCCCGGGTTCCATTCTCTCTCTCTCAGATTTACCACCCTTCATTCAGACAGCCAGGTAAGAGACGATTATTTCGTTAACCGCTGTGCCGACTTCATCTCCCTCCAAAGTCCTTCAGGATGAAAACTTTCAGCTGACATCCCCTGTGCGAACGCATGCATTGAAGATTTTCAACTCCTACCCTCGCGTGAAATCCCATTCCATCGTTCTCTGAAGACAGGGCCGTTGTGTGTGCGGATGGGACGGCTAACAGGGGAAAAAAATAATACCGATGAACATGCACACAGCTGTCGTGTGTAAAACATCATCCCCGCAGACAGTGTGTGGCTGCCTGAACGGTGGAATGAAAAATGCTTTTGCAGGCAAGAATCACACAAAAATAAACATAGGTGTTCTACGTGAGGAACGAGCAAGAGTGAGAAGAAGAAAGAAGAAGAAGAAGAGAAGAAGAGAAGAAGAAGAAGAAGAAGAAGAAG
>JADBJO010000071.1:762500-765000 GCA_016801955.1 Conus betulinus
GTTGAAGTACGGGGCGACTGCATAGAACTGAGTCGCATTTTATTGCACCATACTGCATGGAACTACACTGTGTTACATAACATTATCTCCTGACTGTCATCGTCACCACAGATTTCCTCCATACACGGGTGGTGCAAAAGTATGTTGACCGCCGCCATTACATGCACTGTTTGTTACTGCAGTGAGAATATTCCAACACGGAAGACATACTGTTAGTCTCTTAGAAGTTCAAAGTGTTCGCCCTCAACATTGAGATATTGCGACGCATAGTAATGCACAGGTCCAGTTTGGTGTTGATTTCCTGGCAGGCTTCTGTAATGAACCCAAGCAGTTGAGGCAGTGTGCGTTTTTTCTTTTTTCAAATTCTTTCTCTTTCACTTTCGGGTGTACGTTTTGCTTGTCTGCCTTTTGGCCGACTCTGAGGAAAGGCCCAATGACGATGGGGAAAGACCCATTGACCGCAGGGAAAGTCCTGTTGATGGCGGGAAAGACCTTGACCCTGAATTCGTTTCAGAGAGCACGTAAGACCTCATGGTGAAAGCTTGGCCGTGTCTGGAGTTGTACTGTCTTCACCTGTCAGCGGAAACAGCAGCAAGTGAGGCTGCGGGATGCCCGTGGCAGTTGCTTCACAATGGCATTTTTTGGCCGGTGGGCTCTGCAGACATATGGGCTGGTGCACCCGTGGAAACGCTCCCGTGGAGGTTCTATCGTGTCATATCCAATGGTCATTACTAGTCACATCTGCCAGGGAGCAATGATGCTCCTTGTAGTCTTAATAAAATCCCTGTGCCTGTCTGCACCCTCTGTGAACACAGCGCAGGCTTTCAAGTGTGGTGCAGAACTGCTGCCGGCTGGTTTGTTCGGCAGTTGAAGATAGAACGTCTCTGGGTCCCACCCGCATCTTCGGGTGAATCTTTTTCCTTTTGAAGGAACCCACGCAATGAAGGCAGAGCGCGTAGTTTTCTTTGGAATACCTTCGCTTTCGCAACACGACATCCCTGGGGTGTGAGGTGTGGAGGACGAGGAGGCAAAGCAATGTGACCACGTCGCCCAATCCACATCCCTGGGAAGGCTGCATCCAGGAAATTGCGCACAAGAAAATTGCATGATGAGGGGGTGCCCCGGTGTTGTGACAGACGCCAAGAATGTGTCATGTTGAGCGGTGGACACTTTGAACACTTACAAGACTAACAGTGTGTCTTTTGTGATGGAATAGTCTCACTGCAGTAAAAAAAAAAAAAGGGGGTGGGGTGGGGGGGTGGGGGTAAATGACAATGGCGACTGTGAACGTAATTTTACACCACCCTGTGCAATCAAGAGTGCTCTCAAACTACCGAGCTGAAGCTGATGTCCTACTCCTTGTTACCCAGGCTCTTAACCAGGAACACAGGCTCCCTATCAACACGATCCTTCTGACAGACTGTGAATCCATCCTGAAGAGCCTCCAGACACCAGGAGGGGAGCAGATAGTCAGAGCCATCAGAGATGAATTCAGTCTCCTCCAACAGAGAACTGCTGTAGTCCTGCAGTGGATCCCTTCTCACTGTGGCATTGGAGGAAAGGAGGAGGCAGACCGTCTGTCCAAGATCGGCAGCAGGCAGAACAGTCAGGGCATCCAGTGTCCGACAGTGAAGCTGAAACCATCCCTGAAGAACAACTTCAGAAGAGTGTGACGCCAACATCTGGGCATTGGGACTGAAAAGGACAATATCCATCAATTCGACAGAGCAGCTCTAGTTACCATCTTCAGGCTGCGAACGGGACACTGCTAGCTCCTCTCCCATTTCTCAAGTCTCTCATGCTCTCTCATACTGACCAGTGCCCTAGTGGCACAGGCTCCCGAACTCTCACCCACGATTTACAGTCCTGCCTCTCCTTTGAAGCCTTGAGATGCCAGACGTGGCCCAGTCCGGTTGAGGTCCAGGAGAAGCTGTGGGGACCGGCAGGGTGGAGTCGCTGTGGCGGACTGCTGACTTCGACTTACTAGCCGGATTGAGCATCTAGCATGGCCGGGAACGCGAAAGAAAGAAAGAAAGGGTGCTCTCCCTGAGTAGAGTGCGTCGTCCTAATACTAGGCCCCCCTCCCCCCTACATCTCCTGTATGCGTGTCATTTAATTTGTCTTTCCGAATGACTTTTCCTGCGGCATTTGCCTTGAAATATCCCTACCGCGGATTCTTTTACGTGCGCTGCAATGCTACACAATGGATCTCGGTTTATCCGTTGGACTCGAAAGACTACCGCTCAGATCACTGCTTACGGGTGTTGTGGTAAACAGGGAGAAGAAAGCCACACAGCTCGAGAACCGAACCTTGAATCCGAGATGTTGTTGAGCATTCTATGCCAGTGGACCACTTACGGAAAACTTTTGTGTTGCACTTGGTTGGTTTGTTGGATGGTTAGTTGGTTGGTTGGTCGGTCGATTGGATGGCTGGTGGGTTGGTTGGTGTGCTGGTTGGTTGGTTTGCTGGCTGACTGGCTGGTTGACTGTCTGGCTGGCT
>JADBJO010000071.1:785000-790000 GCA_016801955.1 Conus betulinus
TTGGCTAGGAAGATAACAGAATTCGGCGAATCCCGTCCTTTCCCTAGGAAGATAACAGGATTCGTCGAATCCCGTCCTTTCGCTAGGAAGGTAACAGAATTCGATGAATCCTGTCCTTTCGCTAGGAAGATAACAGGAATCAGCGAATCCCGTCCTTTCGCTAGGAAGATTACAGAATTCGGTTAATCCCGTCCTTTCGCTGGGAAGATTACAGAATTTGGTTAATCCCGTCCTTTCGCTAGGAAGATTACAGGAATCGGCGAATCCCATCCTTTCGCTAGGAAGATAGCAGAATTCGGTGAATCCCGTCTTTTCCCTGTGAAGATTACAGAATTCGGCGAATCCCGTCCTTTTGTTAGGAGATAACAGGATTCGGCGAATCTCGTCCTTTCGCTAGGATGATAACAGGATTCGGCGAATCCCGTCCTTTCGCTAGGAAGATAACAGAATTCAGTTACTTAAGAACCCCAACACATTATACTATTATCTAGAAATAAAAGAGACAAAGACGAACAACAAAGTGGAAGTTCAAACGACATGAATGCGCGGTCAAATATTACCGTTTCGTATCACGCTGACGCTCTCACATGAAAATAGCCATTTTCGTTGCCAATCTTTACGTGTTGTCGTTCCGGCTGTGTGTAGTGTGGTGTGGTGTAAAGGTGAGTCTCTTTCCCCTACTCTCCTGGGCGGGTTATCCTCATTTGCCGTATCACCGAAGGTAGTCTGGACGTCAAATCTGAATGGAACTGGTCTCTGACGCAGCTTCTTTGCCTTTTAAAATCCACATCTTCCATGCAGTTAAGACCAATCTTATCTTTAAAAAAACGAGAGGTCAAGAGAGTTTTTTTCTTCCTGGATTATTTCCCATTCTCATTTCTTTTTTCCCCCTCAGTACACCATCAACAGTAATGTCTTCTGGTGGGTGGCTATTCTTCTTGGAGTTTGAAAGCCTACGAGAGCGTAGTAGCGTCGAGAGGATTTTAAAGCTCCCCCCCCCCACCCCCAACCCCCACCCCCATTGAGAACACAGCTGTTTTTTTCTCGGAGAAAAGAGCGGAAATATGAAAAGCTGTTATTATTCTGTTATTCCTGAGGATAACAAATTCTTTTGTTCCCCTTAGGATTACAGCTACTTTTACCTTACGATCACCCTTGTTTTCTCTGGTTCCCTAAGGAGAATAACTGTTTTCCTGTTTTCCTTCGGGATCACAATTTTCAATATGTTCCTTAATTTCAGTTTCAGTTCATCAAGGAGGTGTCACTGCGCGCGGAATAGCCCGTATGCGCTTCACCTCACTGGCTAATTTTCAAGAGGGCACTGCGCGTGTTTCAAAACTGACGGAAAAATGAATTAATGTCTAAGATGAGATTTTCAGAAAATGGTCTCGTGGCTACGACTTCGCAGATGTCGGACCCACGCATTAGCCCAAACGCGCTGGTCAGACCTTGGGTACCTAGCTAAGACTGGTTGGGCCATTATTATCCTTGTATGTGTGTGTGGTGAGTGTGGGGCTCCTTGGGATAATGTGTCAAGAAAAACAGCATAGCAGGAATTGCTTCTTTCCCTGACAAACTCATGCGCACTGGTGTCATTGGTATGACCGCGCATGGTATTACTACGCAGGGTATTACTACGCAGGGTATTACTACGCAGGGTATTCCTACGCAGCCTGTCGGCTTGAACAGGGAAACCAGTTGTGTTCCAAAGGATCCCGGTTTTCGCCTTTTTTTCTTCATGATAATTAATATGCTCCCCGTGAAAATAGGGAAAACACTTATGATTTTAGGGGGATGACAACGATGATAAAAACAACAATAATAACCGTTTTCCACGAAAAAGCGCGGGGGGGGGGGGGGGGGGGGGGAACCAGTCGTGATTGTAAGATAAAGCAGTTATTGTCCCAAGAAAAATTGCTGTGATCCCTCATATATTTTTGAGATGATGAACCCCAATCCGCCTGTGATTGTTCAAACCTATTCATCATCCCTGCCCCATCTTGTACTCATAGAACACACAATTCCAGTGACCATACCCGACCTTCGGCTGTACACTCACAAATGGCGAGAACATTTTTACGACAATAGACATGAGAACACGTGATCCCACCGGTACAGAATATCGCTCAGGTTGACAATTTTGCGCCGCAACGTTGGGACGACACATTGTGGTAGGGTAACATTTTGTGCCGCAACAGGCAGCTGCGTCCCGCTTGAAGCCACCAGTGTGGCCTGGAATACGAGCGAGAACGACACTTCCACATTACCATCGTTTTTGAGAGGTACACAGTCAGTGAAATTTCAAGAGTACGAAAGGCTTTACGCTATGGAAGCGATAGACTCGCAAGCAGAAACTGAACTGAAGAAGATCAAAAACTTTTTTTTTCTGGTGGGATTGATTGAGAAGCTGTTTTTCAGAGCTAGAATCGCGTGGGTGTGTAGGAACATGATGACTTATTTTATGTGCACAAGATCAACATCTATAACGAAATTTTGGGAAGGGAGGTTATAGAAATGAAAACCTCCCACTGTTGAAAAAAATGCGTGATGTGTTCGTTACCACACTCTCCTTCAATCACGACGATCTCCTCCCTTCTCTCTCTCTCTCTCTCTCTCTCTCTCTCTCTCTCTCTCTCTCTGCTCTCTGTGTGTGTGTGTGTGTGTGTGTGTGTGTGTGTGTGTGTGTGTGTGTGTGTGTGTGTGTGCTGCTTGTGTACGTGCATGTGTGTGAGTACGTGCGCGGGTGCGTGCATGCGTGTATGCGTGCGTGCGGGCGGGCGTGCGTGCGTGCGCAAGAACCCGCAGACCTAATCAACACACGCACACAAAATAAGGTCAGCCCGAATAAAACAGCTCAATAAAGCTTATGTTGCACCCCACTCCAAGATCACCTCACAGTAACCGAACCCTCCTAACTGCCCCCACCCCCAACCCCCTGTCCCCTCCCCTCCCCCCCCCCCTCCCCCCCCCCCCCCCACCCCCAATCTACCCCCACCCCTGCTGTCCTTTTATCCACACCGTCGGTCGACTACCGAGGACTCGAACCCAATCAGGTTGGGGGGGGTGGGGTGGAGGGGAATGGGGAGTTACAGGTGGGGGGGGGGAGGGAGCAGAAGGGGAGGGGGAGGAGGGCGCCGCCATGGTGTGAGAAGGTGGAAAGGCGCCAGAGAAAGACTCCCTCCCCTCCCCCCCCCCCCCCCCCCCCTCCCCATCAAAGAGGCGAATGGTAGCAATTAGAGCCCCATCCCCTGATCATTTATTCCGCTTCCCGTATCCCAGGATCCCGTTGCCCACGCGTACCTAACCTCCACCCATTGCCGACCCACTCTACCGGCTAACGGGAGCCTTTAACGGGCGTGGAGGGAGCGGGGGAGGAAAGACGAGTGAGGTGAGGTTTCCCTAACCGGGCTGCGGTCACAGATAGGCCCAGTTTGGCCCCCCGTTCCGCGGAACGCGGTCCACTGCCCAGGATCGGTCTTCATTCCGCCGCGTCGCTTTTGCTTTCTTAAAAGCCGCCAGGCGATGGGGCTGCTGCTGCTGCTGCTGCTGGTGGTGGTCTGGCATTATTGCACCCTCTGGCTGTCGTTTGTCGTTGGAGAGAGAGGGAGAGAGGAATCCAGGTGTTGGTGAGCCCCGTGCTAGTGGGTGATTCAATCCTCTTGTCGTGAAATATTAACTGCTGGGGGTTCTAAAAGAGAGGGGGGGGGGGGGGGGAGGAGAGAGGGAGGGGGAGGGAGGGAGGGAGGGAGGGAGAGAGAGATAAATGGAGAGAGAAAGAGAGAGAAGGGGGGAAGGAGAGAAAGAGAAAGAATGAGGAGGAGAGAGAGACATTGAGAGAGAGAAAGAGAGAGAGAGAGGGGGTGAGGGAGGGAGGGAGAGAGAGAGATAAATGGAGGGAGAAAAAGAGAGAGAAGGGGGAAGGGGAGAAAGAGAAAGATGAGGAGGAGAGAGAGATTGAGAGAGAGAAAGAGAGAGAGAGAGAGAGAGAGAGAGAGAGAGAGAGAGAGTGAGTGAGTGAGTGAGTGAGGGAAAGAGAGAAAAAAGAGAGAAACAGAGACAACAGAGAGAGAGAGAGAGAGAGAGGAGAGAGAGAGAGAGAGAGAGAGAGAGAGAGAGATCGTCGGGTCGGGCTGGGTGCGGAAGGAGGGGGTAGAAAGAAGTCGGGGGGGGGGGGGGGGAGAGTCCCGGTAGAGTCAGAGACGGGGTTTGTGCGATATAGGAAATGATGTACGGGAAGATCAGACACAGAGGAGGCTGGGGAAGAGCGAGAAGGTTGCAGAGAGAAGCAATAAGGTTCGTTTCAACCCATTGATGTTTCGTCTCGCAAGGGAAGCTCCTCTGGCTCGCCTGCTTCGTGATAGTTTTGATGTGGGGCTTTCTTTCCTTTTCGCTTGAGCAGCTCTTCAACCAATCATCGGTTTCAAACCCTGTCCTCTCCGCCAGTTAGCAGAACACCAAATAAGGTCAGTAACTGCCTCGGCCATCATACCGTTTCTGGAGAGTTTTTTCGCGAGAGTTTTCTGGAGAGTCTTCTGGAGAGAAACGGACAAACACGTACGGCTGTTGGTTGGAAAATGGCAAAGAAGACTTCCTTCCGAAAATCCACCCCTCTACAACCCCCCCCCCCCCCCCACCCCACCCTCCACCCCCTAAAAAATAAATGAATAAATGTAAAGGGTAAAACTACAGCAATCTGTGACCTCTTGCTCTTTATTCGAGCAAAATCAGGGAAGATCAAAGCCTTAAAGAGACAGACAAGAGGGCAGGGAATAGCATGGAATTCTTACATCAGAACGCAAAAACAATTTAGTTCATGTTGTTTACATCCCAGACGACTGCATAGGGCAATATTGGGGCTGCACAAAAAAAAAATGCACACACGCATACACACACACGCGCGCGCGCGCGTGTGTGTGTGTATGTGTGTGAGTGTGTGTGTGTGTGTGTGTGTGTGTGTGTGTGTGTGTGTGTGTGTGTGTGTGTGTGTGTGTGGGCGCGCG
>JADBJO010000071.1:800000-805000 GCA_016801955.1 Conus betulinus
CTAACCCTCAGTGACTCGTGGGTTTTTCTGCCCCGACCGGCTGCTACCCAGAGTTGAGTTTCCTGCAGACACAGTTGGGAAGACTGGGACCTTACAGTCGAGTTTCATCCATTTAATGGATGCGTTTCTGAGAGTGTTGCTCAAATTTCCTGACCAACACTGCAGGTGCCTGTATCTCTCGGGCCTGGTTGACGCCAGGATATATTATGAAAGGAAGCGTAGAGTACAGCCCTGTCATGTAGTCTCAGACCGAAATGGAAAATCCGTAGCATCATTTTAATCATCCTCATTCTAATCAATCAGCATAAAAAAAAAATGTCAAATTCTGTGGCTCTTCATGCCCTGCTCTCATGGTGACCTCAATTTCGATGTCCTCTCCACGTCTGTGGCCTTAGTTTGGTTCAGTCGGGGTCACCGGTATCGGCGAGTCATGGGGGCTGTCGTTGGATGGACGTGGTGGCGCCCTCCGGAGGGAGAGCCCACCCACGCTGGCTCCGCGACTAAGCAATTATTGTCGTCAGTAGGGGCTTAGTAGGTGTGTCCTGCGTATGTTAGATCAGAACAGGCGCCACTGAACACCACCGAAGTGACTCGGCAGCAGTGCAGTGTGTCTCCTCGGTGGGTTGCCTCTTGACGACTTGACATTGACTGCTCCCTGTGGATTGCCCGTGCCAGGGCTGCGGCGGGGCCGACCGGGCTGTGGCTGTGTGGACGGGGTGTCGGAATGAGCGGCGTGGGTGCACTGCCTCTGAGGTGGCGCAGAGGTTGGGACAGCAACAACAAAAAAAAAAGCATCTTCATGTCACCTGTTCTGGCTCATTGCTGAGTGGACCGGGAAGAGCTCTATGTCCATACCACCAAGGTGCTTGGTTCACAGCCGTCACAGGTGGACAGATTCAACGGGTGCAGTGTTCATTATCATTACAGAGGCTTCCCACGACCCTGTTACACTATGTACACTATGGGACCAGTGATCAGTCAGTGACGTGTTCTCTGGTAGGAGCCTGTGGCTGTAAGTCTGTCTCTGCACTACTAGGGGTTGAGAAGGAAATGGTATGGGCAGGTTACAGCAATAGCCAGCCTGGGTTAAAGACACAAAGGGGAGAGAGAGAGAGAGAGAGAGAGAGAGAGAGAGAGAGAGAGAGAGAGAATACGAATATGAATACGAATGTTCATTCAGTTTTAAGGCCACGACCTCATTCTGAAGGGTTATTCATACAATTAAGAACGTTGAGAAAAAAACGTAAAGAACTTCACAACAATCATGCAAGTACATACTAAATGGGATGTTAAGTAGCAGCACGCAGTCTATTCTGTGCTTCAGATTTAATGCATGTTATGTGCGAGCTTAGATGAATTAGATATCTTCTAAGTTTTCCCTAAATCATGTCATCTAGAGTTCTGATGTCAACATTCAAGAAGCGCTTTAATGCTCATGAATGAACGTTCTCCACAATTACACTTTTTTTAAACACAGATTTCAGCTGAGAGAGAGAGACAGAGTTACAGAGAGACAGACAGACAGACAGACAGACAGACAGAGACAACAGAGACAAACAGACAGGCAGACAGACAGACAGAAAGACAGACAGACAGAGAGATAGACAAACAACGAAGGAAAGGAAAGAAAAAAAAAAAAAAAAGGAAACCCATCCTACAGGGTAAAGGAAAAGGAAACCTATTTTGCAGGATAGAGAAAAAAGAAAACCTGTCTTGCAGCGTAAAGAAAAAGAAAACCTATTTTACAGCGTAAGGGGAAAAACTATCCTGCAGGGTAAAGCAAAAGAAAACCTATTTTACAGCGTAAGGGGAAAAAAACTATCCTGCAGGGTAAACAAACAAAAAAAAAACCCAACTATCCAGCAGGGTACAGAAAAGAAAAAACCTATCGTGCAGGGTAGAGAATAAACAAAAATCCTATCCTGCAGGCTAAAACAAACAAAAACTATCCTGCAGGCTAAAAAAAAGAAAAAGAAAACCAATCCTAAAAGAACAAGAAAAACTATCCTGCAGGGTAAAGAAAAAAAAACTACCCTGCAGGGTAAAGAAAAGGAAAATCTATTGTGCAGGGTAGAGAATGAGGAAAACTATCCTGCGACTAAAAGAAAAAGAAAACCAATCCTAAAAGAACAAGAAAAGCTATCCTGCAGGGTAAGAAAAAAAACTATCCTGCAGGGTAAAGAAAAGGAACACCTATCGTGCAGGGTAGAGAATACGAAAAACTATCCTGCATACTGGAAAAAAAAAAAAAGAAAAAAGAAAACCAACCCTAAAAGAACAAGAAAAAAAACTATCGCGCAGGATAAAGAAAAAAACATCCTGCAGGCTAAAGAAAAAGGAAATTTATCCTGCAGAGTAAAGAAAAAGGAAATTTATCCTGCAGGGTAAAGAAAAAGGAAATTTATCCTGCAGGGTGAAGGAAAAGGAAATTTATCCTGCAGAGTAAAGAAAAAGGAAAGCGTTCCTGCAAAATACAGAAAAGACAAACTATTATGCAATGTAAACAAATGATAAACTATCATGCAAGGTGATGAAAAAGAAAAAAAAAATAGTCTGCAGGGTAAAGAAAAACAAAAAACTATCCTGCAGGGTAAACGAAAAGGTAAACTATCCTGCAGGATAAGAAAAAGACAAACTATCCTGCAGGGTAAAGAAAAAACTATCCTGCAGGGTAAAGAAAAAATAAACTATCCTGCAGGGTAAAAGAAAAAAAAAAACTATCCTGCAGGATAAAAAAAAAAAGGGAAAACTATCCTGCAGGGTAAAGAAAAAGGAAAACTACTCTGTATGTTAAAGAAAAGGAAAAACTATCCTGCATGCTAAAGAAAAGGAAAAACTGTCCTGCAGGGTAAAGAAGAAGGAAAACTTTTCTGCAGGGTAGAGAAAAATACTATATCCTGAAAGAAAAAGAAAAAACTATTCTGCAAGGTAAGGAAAAACAAACTATCTTGCAGGGTAAAGGAAAAGGAAAACTGTCCTGCAGGGTAAAGAAAAAAACTATCCTGCGGGGTAAAGAAAAACTGTCCTGCGGGGTAAAGAAAAACTGTCCTGCAGGGTAAAGAAAAAAAACTGTCCTGCGGGGGTAAAAGAAAAACTGTCCTGCAGGGTAAAGAAAAAAACTGTCCTGCAGGGTGAAGAAAAACTGTCCTGCAGGGTAAAGAAAAAAAGGAAAACTGTCCTGCAGGGTAAAGAAAAACTGTCCTGCAGGGTAAAGGAAAACTGTCCTGCAGGGTAAAGAAAAAAAAAAAACTGTCCTGCAGGGTAAAGAAAAGGAAAACTGTCCTGCAGGGTAAAGAAAAAGGAAATGTCCTGCAGGGGGAAAAAGGAAAAAAACTGTCCTGCAGGGCAGGGTAAAGGAAAACTGTCCTGCAGGGTAAAGAAAAAAGAAATCTATCCTGCAGGGTAAAGGAAAAAACTGTCCTGCAGGGTAAAAGAAAACTGTCCTGCAGGGTAAAGGAAAAAAAAACTGTCCTGCAGGGTAAAGGAAAAGGAAAACTGTCCTGCAGGGTAAAGGAAAAGGAAAACTGTCCTGCAGGGTAAAGAAAAAGGAAAACTGTCCTGCAGGGTAAAGGAAAAGGAAAACTGTCCTGCAGGGTAAAGGAAAACTGTCCTGCAGGGTAATGGAAAAAAGGAAAACTGTCCTGCAGGGTAAAGAAAAGGAAAACTGTCCTGCAGGGTAAAGGAAAAGGAAAACTGTCCTGCAGGGTAAAGGAAAAGGAAAACTGTCCTGCAGGGTAAAGGAAAAGGAAAACTGTCCTGCAGGGTAATGGAAAAGGAAAACTGTCCTGCAGGGTAAAAGAAAAAGGAAAACTGTCCTGCAGGGTAAAGAAAAAAAGGAAAACTGTCCTGCAGGGTAAAGGAAAACTGTCCTGCAGGGTAAAGGAAAACTGTCCTGCAGGGTAAAGAAAAAGGAAAACTGTCCTGCAGGGTAAAGAAAAGGAAAACTGTCCTGCAGGGTAAAGGTAAAGGAAAACTGTCCTGCAGGTAAAGGAAAACTGTCCTGCAGGGTAAAGGAAAAGGAAAACTGTCCTGCAGGGTAAAAAAAAAAAAACTATCCTGCAGTATAAAGAAAAAGGGAAAGTATCTTGCAGGGCAAAGAAAAAGAAAAACTAATCCGCAGGGTATAGAAAAAGAAAAGGGCACTCACAAAATAAGGATAACATCCAAAACATCGGTCAGTCTTGTTCTGTGGGAGACGACCTGCAAGAGTAGTATTTCCCCCATACGTCGGGAGTTGGAGATCTTAGGCCACGTGATGTACAGGACGTGACATAGCCATCTGTTGATCAACGTTTTCAGTTTCAGTAGTTTTATTTAACGTCTTTTCATCACAAGATGATCTTAGACCTGTTGATCAACGTCTGCCGGATCCTGTTGGTGATGGTGGTGATCATTCTCTGTGTCTCAGACCCGTACAGGAACGCTGCCTTCACGCTGGTGTGGAAGATTCTGACCTTGTTGCTGTGGGACAGTGCCCTGGAGCTCCAGATGTGTTGCAGGGTGCTGAATGCGCGTACCTTGCTTTGTTGGTTTGGTTCTTGATGTCCTTGCCTTCGTCGCCATCTTTGCTAACAATGGACTCTGTGCGAAACGCACAACACTCTCTGACAGACAGACAAGATGGAGGTCAGCATTAGGGAGTGGTTAAGTGTGTCTTTCCGCCTGCCCTTAGGGTGCTGACACACGAGTCTTACTGCTCGTTTGCTTCGAGAGGACGAGGTGAAACGGACCCAAAACAGATCGTCTGTCGTTGGAAACGAGCATCTCAAACGCCCTCAGCGACGGAATGGACCCGTCCGTTCGGAATACGCTCTGTTCTATTCGAAACTGACGGTTGGCGACCAAACGTGAGACACTGAGCCGACGCTTGTTTTACAAATAGCGTTTCTTGACGTTTCTTTAAATAACCGAAGTAACACACACACACACACACACACACGAGCTCGCGCTCGCGTGCACACACACACACGCGCGCGCGCGCGCACGCACACACATCAGCA
>JADBJO010000071.1:812500-827500 GCA_016801955.1 Conus betulinus
ATGGAGAAGGATCAGGGAAAGGAGATGAGGTCTGTATGATGGAGAAGAATCAGGGAAAGGAGAGGAGGTCTGTATGATGGAGAAGGATCAGGAAAGGAGAGGAGGTCTGTATGATGGAGAAGGATCAGGGAAAGGAGAGGAGAGGTCTGTGATGATGGAGAAGGATCAGGGAAAGGAGAGGAGGTCTGTATGATGGAGAAGGATCAGGGAAAGGAGAGGTCTGTATGATGGAGAAGGATCAGGGAAAGGAGAGGAGGTCTGTATGATGGAGAAGAATCAGGGAAAGGAGAGGAGGTCTGTATGATGGAGAAGAATCAGGGAAAGGAGATGAGGTCTGTATGATGGAGAAGGATCAGGGAAAGGGGGAGGAGGTCTGTATGATGGAGAAGGATCAGGGAAAGGAGAGGTCTGTATGGGATGAGAAGGATCAGGGAAAGGAGAGGTCTGTATGATGGAGAAGGATCAGGGAAAGGAGAGGTCTGTATGATGGAGAAGGATCAGGGAAAGGAGAGGTCTGTATGATGGAGAAGGATCAGGGAAAGGAGAGGAGGATGGTCTGGATGATGGAGAAGGATCAGAGAAAGGAGAGGAGGTCTGTATGATGGAGAAGGATCAGGGAAAGGAGAGGGTCTGTATGATGGAGAAGGATCAGGGAAAGGAGAGGTCTGTATGATGGAGAAGGATCAGGGAAAGGAGAGGTCTGTATGATGGAGAAGGATCAGGGAAGGGAGAGGAGGTCTGTATGATGGAGAAGGATCAGGGAAAGGAGAGGTCTGTATGATGGAGAAGGATCAGGGAAAGGAGAGGTCTGTATGATGGAGAAGGATCAGGGAAAGGAGAGGAGGTCTGTATGATGGAGAAGGATCAGGGGAAAGGAGAGGAGGTCTGTATGATGGAGAAGGATCAGGGAAAGGTGAGGAGTCTGTATGATGGAGAAGGATCATCAGGGAAAGGAGAGAGAGGTCTGTAGGATGGAGAAGGGATCAGGGAAAGGAGAGGAGGTCTGTATGATGGAGGGAGAAGGATCAGGGAAAGGAGAGGAGGTCTGTATGATGGAGAAGGATCAGGGAAAGGAGAGAGGAGGTCTGTATGATGGAGAAGGGATCAGGGAAAGGAGAGGAGGAGGTCTGTATGATGGAGAAGGATCAGGGAAAGGAGAGGAGGTCTGTATGATGGAGAAGGATCAGGGAAAGGAGAGGAGGTCTGTATGATGGAGAAGGATCAGGGAAAGGAGAGGAGGTCTGTATGATGGAGAAGGATCAGGGAAAGGAGAGGAGGTCTGTATGATGGAGAAGGATCAGGGAAAGGAGAGGAGGTCTGTATGATGGAGAAGGATCAGGGAAAGGGAGAGGTCTGTATGGATGGAGAAGGATCAGGGAAAGGAGGAGAGGTCTGTATGATGGAGAAGGATCAGGGAAAGGAGGAGAGGTCTGTATGATGGAGAAGAATCAGGGAAAGGAGATGAGGTCTGTATGATGGAGAAGGATCAGGGAAAGGGAGGAGGGGTCTGTATGATGGAGAAGGATCAGGAAAGGAGAGGTCTGTATGATGGAGAAGGATCAGGGAAAGAGAGGTCTGTATGATGGAGAAGGATCAGGGAAAGGAGAGGTCTGTATGATGGAGAAGGATCAGGGAAAGGAGAGGTCTGTATGATGGAGAAGGATCAGGGAAAGGAGAGGAGGTCTGTATGATGGAGAAGGATCAGAGAAAGGAGAGGAGGTCTGTATGATGGAGAAGGATCAGGGAAAGGAGAGGTCTGTATGATGGAGAAGGATCAGGGAAAGGAGAGGTCTGTATGATGGAGAAGGATCAGGGAAAGGAGAGGTCTGTATGATGGAGAAGGATCAGGGAAAGGAGAGGAGGTCTGTATGATGGAGAAGGATCAGGGAAAGGAGAGGTCTGTATGATGGAGAAGGATCAGGGAAAGGAGAGGTCTGTATGATGGAGAAGGATCAGGGAAAGGAGAGGAGGTCTGTATGATGGAGAAGGATCAGGGAAAGGAGAGGAGGTCTGTATGATGGAGAAGGATCAGGGAAAGGTGAGGAGGTCTGTATGATGGAGAAGGATCAGGGAAAGGAGAAGGAGAGGGTCTGTATGATGGAGATGGAGAAGGATCAGGGAAAGGAGAGGTCTGTATGATGGAGAAAGATCAGGGAAAGGAGAGGAGGTCTGTATGATGGAGAAGGATCAGGGAAAGGAGAGGAGGTCTGTATGATGGAGAAGAATCAGGAGAGAGAGAGGGGGAGCAGAGGGGGATGGGGGGGGGGGGGGGAAGGAAAGGGGTTTGCACATGACCTGCCCATGGTGCCAGAGTACACGACAATGTGTTTCCCGGCACGAATGCCGGTGATGCTGACCTCGTGTTGAGAGGCTGGGTGTCAGTAAGGTCCGGGCAATAACGGGCAGAGAAGTCCTCTGTGTGTGTGTGTGTGTGTGTGTGTGTGTGTGTGTGTGTGTGTGTGTGTGTGTGTGTGTGTGTGTGTGTGTGTGTGTGTGTGTGTGTGTGTGAGAGAGAGAGAGAGAGAGAGAGAGAGAGAGAGAGAGAGAGAGAGCTCGCGTGCGCGCGAGTGAACAAAACAGAAATGTTTTGATTGCCTTCGAAGTCAGAAGTCTTATTTGACACACCTTAGAAGTCACGCAGTCTTATTTGATACACCTGCTAGATAGATAGATAGATAGATAGATAGATAGATAGAGAGATAGATAGATAGATAGGTAGATAGATAGATAAATAGATAGACAGATAGACAGAGATAGATAGATACACATTTTTTTTTAATTCACTGTTTTTTGCTTTTGTTGTCTTTTTGTTTTTGTTTTTGTTTTGTATCCTCAGCAAACTTTCAGACATATACTATCTTTATATTTGATCTAGAAAAAGAAAATAACATATTCAACAATGTACGTTATCCTTACTTTTCGAAGTATGCCAGATGAAACAATAACGTTCAGTCCTGTGTGAAGCAGCATAAACAACGCATGTGAATGTACCAAACATATTCCTTTACAGACGGAGGGGATGGGGTGTGTGGATTACGCTTATACAGGCAAGCAAGAACACATACGGAGGCAGAAGAAAAATTTACGTGGGGGAGTTGGGGGGGGGGGGGGGGGGGGAGGGGAGGGGCGGAGGGAGCTTTACGATGGACGTCACGATCTCTCCAGACAAAGTAGACCAAAGATGACACAGACTAAACTATATTAACAATAAAGACATGAATGCAATCCAATACAGTACAGTACACTACAATACAATGCTGTACAACAGTATACAATACAACCCCAAACAACATAAAGCAGCACAAGACGTTACAACACAGCACAACACAACACACCACACAAAACACAATTCTAAACAACACAATACAAAATAAGACAATGCAAATAATGCGATCAAGTATAACAGAGTATGCAACAGAGCATCTCAGTTCTGGTCACCTTAGGACAGACAACAGCACTTAAATCAAATAAAGCACCCTCTGTTGTCAGCTGAGCTCTAATGGATAAAAAAAAAAAGAAAAAGAAATAATGAGACGGAAACAGAAACCCTAAGCGACTGAGAACAGGAAATCGAGACTAGTCCTGTATCCACATCCGCTGACTCGGAAACAACTCGGAAACCCAGACACCTCGTGTTCACAAGCCTGTCGGACGACGCACACATGCAGTCTAGAGATCTCCCTGGCAGAACCCCATCCCCCCCCCCACCCCCCCAAAAAAAAAAAAAAAAAAAAAAAAAAAAAAAAAGAAAGAAAGAAGAAAGAAAAGAAAAAAGAAAAAAAAAGAAAGAAAAGGACTCCGAGATCTCCGTTTCTCCACAAAGAACAAAATGAACCAATCAAAAGGGAGTTCAGAACTCCGCCGTGACGGAGCGGACGAAAGTCAGTGCGGTGAGGTGTTACAATGTCAGGGACAGACAGTACAGGGGCGCGCGCGAGGCGTCAGGTCCAGGCCACAGAGACCTGATCAATCAATCCTCTCCCTTGAACCCGCAGGCTGCTCTCCCTTGCTCGGCAGCGCTGTTGTGTCGTTGAGCGGCGGAGCACACACAATACCCCTGGCTCAGGTTTCCCTGCCCCTGGGGTCCCTGTACTGTTAGTTGTCGTTCTTCCTTCTCCTTTGGCCCGCGCTCAGGGTTTGGCGCTAATAGGAACATGCATACAAGGGGCCTCTTCCTTCCGCCAGAACAGCGCAAGAGTGGTGGACTGACTGTTGGAAAAACTCGCGCTTGTGGACCAACCAGCCCCACCCTACCATCACCGCCACTACCCCCAGCTCGTGCTAACAGGGAACCCGACTCCAACTTCACTTGTTGGTTTGGGCTACAATGCTTGGGGCTGTTGAGGAGGGGGGGGGGAGGATGGGAGGAGGAGGGAGAGAGAGAGAGAGAGAGAGAGAGAGAGAGAGAGAGAGAGAGAGACGGGATGTGTGGGGGTGGGGGGATGGGGAGTTAGAGGAGAGAAGAAGGAATGCCCCGGGTGGATTACTGTGCTTCTCACGCCGAGAGAACAGAGGAGGACAAATCTAGGGTGGATGCCTGATTAATAAATCAAAACATTTAGCGGACAGACCGCCCGGTTGACAGCCGCAACCTCCTGACAAGGTACTCCCCGTTACCTGCTCTCCCCCCCCCCCCCCCCCCCCCCCACCCCCATTCTTCATAATAACCCGTCATTACTCCCTCCTGTGGACTCCCTTATACCAGCTCTGGTTTCCTTCTCTGGCGGGAGTCCTCGACCACCTTCAGGTGATCGTGGCGCTGAGGAGGGGCACCAGGGCATGAAATGGGTGCCCAGCCTGCGTCAGATCCCTGCGGAGTCTGTCCGGACACAGCCACCTACACATGGTGGGTCGTTCCGCCGATACCACACTCACAGATTGGACCTCGGTCCCACAGATCACCCTATGCAAACATTGTAACGGCTGAGAAGAAACGGCCTTCACATCCTGATGGAGGTGTATCATATTTGTAGGAGAACGGAGTCAATAACAGAATTAGTTCGCACAGAAAAGCGTGGGCGTCACGATTTCTTGAGGGCAAATTTGACACCCACAGGGGCAATCGTCACTTCCTGTATGGCGAAGTCTTTGCGTCTGTTGTTGGTTGCCTTGAATTGCCTTGTAGATGATGCGCATTTCTGGGGTTGGTTGGTTGGTTTATTTTGTTTTAGTTTTTGTTTCTTATTCATGATATCCGAGTTGGCGACGGTTGTTTGAGCGGAACTAATATTGCCACAAGCAGATGAAATTTTGGGGATAGACATGCTACTGCCAGCTTAGTAACGCAAAAGGATGACCAATCGTCAACATTGTGTTGAATTTTTTTTTTATTTGGGTCTGCTTTTTTGTTTGTTTGTTTGTTGTTGTTTTGGGGGGTTTTTTTTTTAGATTTATTTATCTGAACAGGATGCGGTAAAGAGAGAGAGAGAGAGAGAGAGAGAGAGAGAGAGAGAGAGAGAGAGAGAGACAGGAGCGGAAAGAAGAGGGAGAGAGAGAGAGAGAGTGCAGAGGGGGTGGGAGCGAAATTTCTTTAATACGCCTTTCCCGGCCTGCCCATGAATCCGCTGGAATATGGTTTTCATTTCACCCCAGATCTGAGCTTTTTAACTTGTACTAATCAATAAATGTAAAAAAAAAACCTAAACAAACAACAAATAAAGCACACAAAAATTCAGAAAGTAATTCAAACGTCTTCTTTATACGTCAATCCCATTCTCTTTGATTGTTTTAGCAATAGTCCGAAAAGGTAAACAAAAGCATATAGCAGTCCTTCGTTCACGTGAAGGATTTATTTTGTCATGAGTGCATACTCTTGAATCATTACGAATACACATCACCGGGTAAAATAGACCAGTACTTTGAAACTTTGAAATTAAGTACAGATCACACTTTCCACAAAAGACAGCGCAGCATCAGATTGTATTGATTTTCAATGGTTTTGTAGCTTAAGGCTTATAATAAGCAACTTAAGATGTCGCCTAATCCGTCTGCTTCCTCTTCAATCAAATTTTCATGGAACAAAATAAAAGGTTACCTCCACCCACCATGGCGTAGTGGTAGTATTAGATCTGGGGTTCGAATCCTATCAGAACGAACTTTTTCATCCCCGTTTGAAGATGTGTTTGTTTGTATTTATTGGTTTGGGGCTGAGCCGGTTTCTGTCTAGAGTAACAGAGTGTGCTCAAGATTCAGATGGGAAGATGAGCCCGCACAATTGCGTTTCATCCATTGAGAGTTGTATAACAGGTCTGATCTACTGAAGGCATTGTTACTGAGAGGGTGACTGACGTAAGCTTTTTTGATGAACCCTGTAAGTATATGGAACAGATATTTCGGGTCTGAATATTTGCAATGAAAGAAACATAGACTAATGTCGTGCCCCGCAGTCTTGGAGGGGAGGGATATGTGTGTGTGTGTGTGTGTGCGTGCGTGCGTGCGTGCGTGCGTGCGTGCGTGCGTGTGTGTGTGTGTGTGTGCGTGCGTGCGTGCGTGCGTGCGTGTGTGTGTGTGTGTGTGTGTGTGTGTGTGTGTGTGTGTGTGTGTGTGTGTGTGTGTGTTTGAAGAATGGGAGGAGGGGGACATGAGGGTGATGGGGGTGAAAGAGGGGCCACATCAAGTCTGCAAGTGTGACTAATCCGTGTTTCTTCTCCTCTGTAGGCCATGTCCGGCGTACGTTAGATCGGACCATGGACCATCGAACCCCAAGGAAGTGACCCAGCAACATTGCAGCGTGTCCTCTGACAGGTTGCCTCATGACGGTCTAACATAGACAGACCCCTTGCGGATTGCTGGTAGTGGGGCTGGACCGGCTAAGTCAGGGTGTGTGCTGGGTATTGGGGTAGCAAGAATGGGTAAGGGGGAGGAAGGGGGGGGGGGGCTGGAGGGGGTGGGGGTACGGTAATGAGCCAGTGGAGGAAAGGAAAGTGTATGAGGAGGAGGAGGAGGAGGAGATGAGGGACAGGGAAAAGAGAAGTAAAGTGATAATACAGAAAAGGGTACGGAGGATGGGACAGAGAAAGAGGACCGTACAGGTGGCTACAACAAAGAGCAGGTAACAACACAGCCTCGTGATCCACTGCTCAGAGCAGAATGAATGTGATGTGACTGCCCTTCTTGCTCAGAGAACACCGCACCCAAAGTAATCCACGGCCCCAAGAACCGGCAATAGTTCTTCCAAACAGGCAGTTATGTAGAACACACCTGGAATCAAGGGGGCAAAACAGGCTCAAAGGGATTTGATTTTCCTGCTGTCTTCAGGGAAGAAAAAGGATGGGACAGGCGATGTGGATAGGGGGAAGTTTAAGTGGGAAAGTCTTACCTGTAGAAGACCCGCAGGTCGAAACCCGTCACTTCTGTGTAGTCGTGTGTTTGTTACATTCGTTTGAGGCCCCTGGTAGCCCAGCTTTACTTCCCTAGTTGAGCCTATTATTCAGAACCACCTCTGTGCCTGTGTTTGATGCAAAATGGTCCCCTAGAGTGAATGTAACCGGTATGTTTGTTTTGTCTTTCCCTTCAGGAAGTGACCTTTTTTACCTCAGTGTATGAGTTTGACAGCCCTTAGGCATTGAAATGAAAATCAAACTGTAACCCTACTAGGAAATATGAGATGGAGTTATGGTCAATGTTAAACATCCTAATGAAAAGGAACAACAAACCATCCCTCCCCCTTTTTTTTTTTTACTCTCTCTCTCTCTCTCTCTCTCTCTCTCTCTCTCTCTCTCTCTCTCTCTGATTTATTTACACAACTGGCAAGCCACAGCTGTCGTTGGTTCGTTTGAATCTAACAAGATATGACAAATGTGTGTGTGTGTGTGTGTGTGTGTGTGTGTGTGTGTGCGTGTGCGTGCGTGCGTGCGTGCGTGCGTGCATGCGTGCGCGCGTGCGTGCATGTATGTGTGTGTATTTTTTTATCTGTCAGTCTGTCGGTCGGTCTGTCTGTCAGTGGATTTATGTACTGCGTGTGCTTTCATATGTCTTTTTTCTATTCTGTTGTTCCTGTTACAATCAATGCAAATGTGTGACAATTCTGAACTGACAAACCCCAGCAGCAGCAACGGCTGCTGCTGCTGCTGCTGCTGCTGCTGCTGCTGCTGCTGCTGCTGCTGCTCTGTTTGTCTGTTTGAAAATTGTCACATTTGTTTTGGTTATAACCAGAACAGCCAACCTATTATAGCTTGCTCTACTCAAACCTGTAGGAGGACTCGTTCTATGACTGCATTTCATACACTGCGGACAAGGAACGGGAAGGGAAAAGGAATTGGAACCTGCAGATCTCACAATGATGAAAACAATGCCATTTGATTTCCGAGAAATCCCACAGTGATCATAAACAGACAAAATAGAACAACAGACCATAAAATGCAATACACTGCAATACAACATCGATGCAGCGTAATACGATCACAGTTTTTTTTTTCCCTTTTTCATATTATAAGACGAATTTAAACAGAAAAATAGAAAATAGTGTGCACTGATTATACACTGCACCAACATACAGCCATGCAATCACACATGTCTTTCCCGCTCCTTTCCCAGTGCACGACTACAGAATAAAGTTCGATCACATGTAAAACACATTGTTTTTCCCCTTCAAATCATCACCAATTCTAATAAACTTCCGAATTTGAACAAGCAACGAGATCACGAAACATAGTATATAGTGTGCAGCCTGATTATACAATGCACCAACAACAGGCATGCACTCACACATGTCATTCCCGCTTCTTTTCCCAGTCAGCATGACTACAGAACCTAAAGTCAGTCACATGTAAAACACATCTGTTGGTACAAGAGATTACACATATTTCAAAGTTGGATTCCCAAATCAGATCACCAATTCTGTAAACTCACGAACGAAGGAACAAAAAAATGAACAAGCAAACACCGAGATCAGCCATTGCAACAGCCGTTGCGACTATGCGACAAATCACACTCTTGTTGTTTTTTTAATTTTGCGCTTATTTTCTTAAAACTTTGGTTTAAAAATCAAACAATTTGAGAGCTTTACGGTGCGTGGAAAAAAGATAGCGCGCATAGATTTCAAATATTTCTTAAAGCCAAATGTAATATCATTTTTTTTACCTACTTACAACACCTATGAACAAACGGAATGAGTCATCTTTCACATTGACACTAAACCATTCTTTCACATTGACACTCAGAATAATATCCAGTGAGAGAGAGAGAGAGAGAGAGAGAGAGAGAGAGAGAGAGAGAGAGGGGGGGGGGGAGAGGAGAAGCGACGGAAGAGGAGGGAGAGACTACCACAATACACACACACACACACACACACACACACACACACACACACACACACACACACACACGTACGCCTGCGTACGCAGAAAGAAAGGAAAAGAAAAGAAATAATCGGTTATTTACCAAACTTTTCGGTGAATTACTAATCCAGGAATGAATTCTACCCTGTTCATACACCAGTTAGAGAACGTTCCTATATATGGTGCATGAAGGAGGGTGGTTACGACGGTAAATAGAACAGGTTTTTCTCTCTGACCTCGAGGCTTAAAAGTCACCATTTATCTTGTTTCATGGTAAAAGCAGCGGAAATTGAACGGAGAAAAAACTGAATCAGAGGACAGATGGTTTAAACTTGGCCTTTGTTAACCACTTCTGTCGTTTTTATTTATGTAAATTGATGTATGTGTTGGACTACGCAAACCGCTGAATTCCGTCATCTTCCCTGCGATTGGTACCAATGTTGACCACGATTCATTTATTGATCCGCTCCTCACGGTAACTGAAAAGAATGCCTCAATACTACCGGTCTCAATTATTTGTTCAAGGCGAATAGAGTTCTTAAAAACTGACCCGTCGAGAAGATTACTGACTTCGACAAACATGTATCCAATATTAACATAATTGAATACAAGTAAGAGAGGCCGACACGGAAAAGGAAGAGGAAGAAGTTGAAACAATTTAGTTTCTCTCATTCAGCTTCATGGGTGTGTGGTGAGAGAGAGAGAGAGAGAGAGAGAGAGAGAGAGAGAGAGATGCTCATAGCCCAGACCACCGCAAAGAGCCACATCAGGGCTGTCACCGGTTCATGTCGTGTGAAATCCACTTCTCTTTCAACACACACAAAACATCTGCTGCTGTCTTTAAGAAGTAGGGTCAGAAATGAAATCTTTTCTATTCATGCACTGCAGTCAATGACCACTAAAACTTTTGTGCTACGTTTAGGTGGGTAATGGCGAAACGTACGCCTCTACCAAAGAGGGAGATGACCTACTCGAAGCGCTCGATGCTAGGATTTGTTTTCATGCAGATTGTTGTTGCGTGCGTATAACCTCCCCGTCCTTTGTCCAGCTTTCGAAAAGATTGGCGACCATTTTAGTGTCATGTTTATGTCCTTAACATAACCATCGGCCTTGAGGGAAAGTATATGTCTTCACTGGTTCAAATGAGAGGAATGATGTCACTGAAATATACACATATCGCTGTTTGATTCTATTGTACTGGGTGCATGGCTACGTCAGTGGTAAAACGCCTGGTTTACTGTCTGACATTTAAACATTAAATAAATGTTAGCGATCCGCCAAGAGAAACGTGGACAAATGAGTCACAAGACAAAGCACGACGCGTTTCGACCTCTTAGGTCTTCTTCAGACAAGACACAAACAAATAGGACAATGAACATGAACGAGTTTGTCACTTAGTTTTTGGTCTCTTCAGCGCAAAGTAGGCGTTGAATCAGATTTAGTCTGACATTTAGTTTGAATCCCGCTTGGCTTCACTATAAAAAGAATGGTATTTTAGAATAACCATTGGTTGTGAGCCATGCTGACCAATTCTTCCCGTCCCACACTTTCCCGCGGTAAGTTCACGCAAGGTAAGGAAAAATGTTTGTGTAAGATGGTAAAAAATAAATGAAGTGTGTTTTTGTTTTTGTTTTTTTTTTTTTTTTTTTTTTTTTTTTTTTTTTTGGTTTTTTGTTTTGTTTTTTTTTTTTTTTTTAAATGTTGCCCTAATCTACGTAGAGACAAGAGAGGAAACTAATGTAGAAAAGGTGAATCTCTCTCTCTCTCTCTCTCTCTCTCTCTCTCTCTCTCTGGTAAAAATTACATTGCTGTATGTGATAAGTGTGGGTTTTTTTTTCAAAAGAATGTTGCCATAAAGCACGATACATTCGGAGTTTTAAAACTGAATTATGACCACAATTCAGTAAAATCATTTGTCAGATATATTGCAGAGGCATTGAAAATACGAGCAGAGGGTGTTATCATCAACTAGAACTTAGGACGTTCGAATGAAAAATGAATGCTACAGGAAGTAGTAAAATATATTGGTTGTCGTATTTACATATTTACTTCTATGAATGATAAAAAAAAAAAACTGGATGGTTGAGTTACTGGTCTAGTTTGCTAGTATTTCATGCTTTCATTGATTGATGTTTATTTTATGTTTGTTACTTTCGTTTTCGGTATGATTATTTTTGTGCTGTGCCCACTATGTCACTAAGGCTGTATAGCTAATGACATTAAAGATGTTCAGTGTTCTCTCTCTCTCTCGTCCTCTCTCTCTCTCTCTCTCTCTCTCTCTCTCTCTCTCACACACACACACACACACACACACATACGCCCGCGCGCGTAGAGAGAGACACGGGGGGGGGGGGGGGGGGGGGGGGGGGGGGAGGGAGGGAGAGGGGGGGGAGGGGGGGAGAGTCTGGAAAGGAAAGGAAGCAACGAACACTGGAAGGGGTGGGGGGGCAAAACACACCACGGCCCAGAGATAAGATCAACGCACGCTTGAAAACAGCAAACAGAGCCAGAGCACAGACCTCAAGCCGACAACCCCCACATCACCCCTACTCCCATTCTCTACCCCCACCCCACCCCCACCCCACCCCCAGCCCGCCATTCTTCTAACCACGTCCCCCCCCCTCACCTCACCCACACACACCCTACCCTCCAGCGGACCCTCTGTCCCTCAAAAAAAAAAAAAAAAAAAAAAAAAGAAAGGAGAAGAGAAACAAACAAACAAAAAGGGTTACCCTCACATGGCCCATAGGAAGGACTCGTGTTGATTGTAGTCATACCTGAGCCCCTCCAATTAATTAGGCGGCGCTTTCCGTGCCCTGTCATTTGGGCAAGTGACGAGAGAGAGAGAGAGAGAGAGAGAGAGAGAGAGAGAGAGAGAGAGAGAGAGACGCCGCCTGTTTGTCAAGCACGGATAGTTGGTTTGCCCCCTGGCCAAAAGCTGAAGAAGACAACGACAACGACGACGACGACACAGGTAAGAAAAAAGGAGGGGGAGGAGAAGAGAGGGCAAGGGGGGAGCCAGGGAGGACGGAAGGGGAAGGAAAGGAGCGTAGCAATCAAGCGAACCCCGCTCAAAGAGCGACAGCACTCGCTCGCGAAATTTCGGCCCCGGGCGGTCGGGGCGAGAGTCGGTCGCAGCGGGAGCGCTTGATCGCGAGGCGACAAGCAACATCTACCTAGATGAGAGAGAGAGAGAGAGACAGAGAGAGAGAGGGAAAAAAAAAAAAAAAAGGCCGTGCTTGAATGGCGCCCGGGTCGGCCCCGCTCTGCTCCCCTTTTGTCGCGGCCGACTGGGAAAGTTGTTTGCAAACTCCATTAAAGTGTAGAAAATTGTGAAGCAGGAGGGGCCGTGTGGTGATCACTGTCGCCCTCAATCGCACAGCGGGCTGCGTCGGTAGAAAGGACCCCGGTTGGGCGGGCAGGCAGGCGGAAAACTCCCCTGTCAGGAAAGCGCCAGGCGGAAAATAAGCACAACAATTATCCACTCCGATTCTCTTCTCTTCGGCAGCCTTCGAGCTGAGGAGGTTTCTTTAAATACTCTTCTTTTTTTCTTCCCTTTCTTTTTTTTTTTTTTTTTTTTTTTTTTTTCTCTTCTTTTTCTCCGTACTGATAGGTGTCTAAGGCTATGGTTCGTTAATGATTTAGGTCAATAAGCTCAATTTTAAGTGTGTGTGTGTGTGTGTGTGTGTGTGTGTGTGTGTGTGTGTGTGCGTGTGTGTGTGTGTTCCATAGCCATGGATGCCACAGCAGGAAACGATCCCCAGAGGTCTTTGTCCTGGATCATTCACAACCTGACGACGTGTTACGACCAGCTGAGTTCGTTGCCTAGTCCACCCAGGATTCTTCGATCTGCCTCATGCTCCTTTCATTGACCTTACGAGTGCTCCTGGACGAGGAATCATGGTGAGACGCATGCTTCCATCAGGTAAGGTGACAGCGTCCTAGGAACGTGGGACACACACCGCTCTTGCCTGCTGGAGTATGCCGTGACTCACTTGCCCGACACGTCACGTTGACGTGATGGGAGACATCAACCCATCCTCTTTTTGCCTCATCCCCACTCATCCCCCCACCCCCCACCCCCGACTCCCTACCTCTTGCCATTCCTCTATCCCTTTCTCTCTCTCACTTTTGGCCTAACGACAGCTGTGTGCAATGCGCTTCTGTCGACCTTCACCTCGCTATCCTCCTATCCTCTTCTCTCTTCAGGAGAGACCCATCCTATAAGACCGCTCAGCTCCATTGAAATAAAAGTCATAGATCCGCACTGGAAGACAACTGATGTGACGAGTGGCAATCTCATGAGGAAAAATGACTTCACTGACTTCATGGTCGACACTTCTCGTGACACCACAAAAGAGTCTCTCACCCCTCACCTTTCGCCTCTACCACCGGTCAAGGCGACATCAGAAAGCATTCCCGACACGCGCATTTTTTTTTTTCCGCTGGACGCTAGTGAACAATCAGATGGGAATTCTCCCTTTTCATTCATGTTACACTCTCCCGAAATTCGGATGGGTGTGTTTGATTTTGGCCACCGTCATCAGAAAATGAAGCTAAAGACCCACACCATGATTCGTATAAGCACCTGGAAAAAAACTTGTGGATATGGTCTCAGCTTGCCTGATTACGACGCTGAGCTCCCTCTTTCAACCTCTGATGGGACTGGCCCTATCTTTTGACAGCCTTTGTCAGTCTGAAAGCCGCCAGAGTACTGACGTGGTTTTCTGTCCTAACAAAATACGGGAGTGAACTGCAGTCAGGCGAAAATGTTTCCCACTTTGGGAAATGCTAATCCTCTCACACTTGATATGTTATCTGATCTTCACAGACTGAGTCTGAAGTAAAGCATCCAGTTTCTTACTATCTTTTTTTTTTGTTCAATCTTTGCGAAGTCATTAATGTAATGACGGAGGAATTGCTAGCCTGCATTTGAACCTGTACTTGTTTTTCCCCCACGACTAGAATATTCAGCAGTTTCTAAGTATTGTTGCAATGCTTTGCCTTGTAAGTGTCTGTTTGCAGAAATATTATGACTTTGTTTATGTTTGGTTAAATCCGTCACGATAATTATCGGATACCTTTGCTTGTGGTTAACTCTCCTTGTAAACTTGACTTGTCTAAGTAGCTGAAAATAGGTTACTTTTATTCTTTCTTTTGCTTGAGTAATGGCATTGGTAAATTAAGCCAGCATATCATTTGATTAAGCTGAAGAGCTATTTCTCTTTGGATGCTGAACTTGATTTCTCACTGTTTGACCCTACTGTTTACAAAATATTTGTGTCCACGTGTTATGGATTAGAGCGGAGACAATGCATTTAAATATGAAACATTTTGCTGAGTGTTATTGTGCCGGCCGTGAACTCACACTTTCCTGAAAGTTCAGAGGGCAAGAGAAGGGCACTTTCATTCAGTTGAGTTCAGGATATTCGTAGTATAAACCAGCTTCTTCTCAAACCCCTCAGAAACTCTGGTCACTGTCCAGGAGACATGCAAGTTGTGACAAGTGGGCTAGTTGAAATACGGAAATTACTATTCATTAGGTGCACTTTCAGTTTCAGTATAGCCCAAACGACCAAACGTACCCTTTCAGGGCTGTCACTAAGCATAAAAGAAAGTCTCTTCTTGAAAATAGAAACAACGGGACATAGCAGCAAACGCACATAATTTTCTAAGGCGATTCGTAACGCATTAGGTGAAGTATAAACATCCCTAAAGCACA
>JADBJO010000071.1:832500-842500 GCA_016801955.1 Conus betulinus
TAACTGCCCGAACAAAGCAGGTAGGCATTACGGTGTTTGGAAACGCAGGTGTCACAATGGCCCTTGACGTGTGATTACGACGAAAAGGTAATGGACGTGATGGAACCTTCAAACTGCACCGCTGCTGTCACACTTCAAGGCTGATCCAACAGTCAGGGTCACTGGAGGGCGCTGGTGAGTAACGAACAGCGTTGGTAAAATGCCTTCAACTATCCCACATCAAAACCTCAGCAATTTCATGAATCAATGCACGTTTCTATCGTTTTATCTCATCCCTCTTATTGTTTTCTTTTTCCTATGTGTTCACATGGGTACTTTCCTCTGCAGTAGTAATGACAGAACTAATCATAATTTAGTGATAGCTAAATACTTTTTTCTCTCTCTCTCTCTCTCTCTCTCTCTCTCTCTCTCTCTCTCTCTCTCTCTCTCGTTGCATTAAGTAACCATTTTCTTCCATCATGTGTGTCTGGACTAATGTTAATGTTGTGTATCAATAACTACATCAATGCTAGCGTTGCGTTCAGCGCCACTCTTTCTTTGGCCATGCATGAAAACGGTCGTTGTCATGTGTTTGACAATACTGGGATGTTCTGCCCTGTACCATACTACACTGTATTTGATTGCACAACTGTACTGAACTGTACTGAATTTGTATTGTGTTTTCATGTACTCCACTGTACTGGGTTCATTATATTGAACCGTACTTTATCATAACAAATCTTAAATAAATGTCAGCGAACCGCCCAGAGAAACGTGGACAAACGAGTCACAAGACAAACCACAACGCGTTTCGACCTCTTAGGTCTTCTTCAGGTGCAACAAACATGAAACAAATAACGAAAATGCACTTAGCTTTGATCGCGTCTGTGTTCAGCGCAAGAAAGCGATCTTTCTTACGCTGAACACAGAAGCGATCAAAGCTAAGTGCATTTTCGTTATTTGTTTCATGTTTGTTGCACCTGAAGAAGACCTAAGAGGTCGAAACGCGTTGTGGTTTGTCTTGTGACTCGTTGTGTCCACGTTTCTCTGGGCGGTTCGCTGACATTTATTTATGATTTGTTTAGATTTCCGCCTGCAGTCGTTTCACTTTGCAACTAGACGTACTTTATCATATTAACGAGTAGCCAATGAAATATTAACAGAAATGGAAAACATGTCTGATACAGCTGACGTGTAACACATAACTGATTTTCGGCTTTGTTTTAGAATGACTGAAAATCAAAGACATTGGGCTGACAATCAAAGTTAAGTACATGTCTGAAGGAGGGGGAGAGTGAGAGACAGACAGACAGAGACAGAGACAGACAGAGAGACAGACAGAGAGACAGAGACAGAAGAGACAGACAGAGAGAAGAGAGAAAGAAGAAGAAGAAGAAGAAGGAAAAGGAGGAGGAGGAGGAGGAGGAGGAGGAGAGAGAGGGGGTGGGGGCAGAGAGACAGAAAGAGAATGTTTTGAGAGAGAGAGAGAGAGAGAGAGAGAGAGAGAGAGAGAGAGCACATGTTTTAAGGCGAGAGAGAGATTGACAGAGAGTGGGCGGGGGGGGGGGGGGGGGAGATGGAAAATCGTTACATCAATGTAAGACTTTTGACTGATAGGAGACCTCCTCCATACGTTGTATTGGATGTATCATTGCCAATACCAGTGCCGGCCAGTGTCCAAAACAGTTTGCGAAACACTTTCCAACCAATTGACCGGCTTTATTACAATTCGAAGCAAATGACATTTTTGAAGGGAAGCTTTCCTTGCCAAAGTTTCCGAAGTTTGCCCATTACAAAGCCATTGTTAGTCCGACCAAAGTGTCAAGATCAGATGGGGTGTCGCAAGGCCAGCCCATTGTTGGTAGCAGCATGCGATTACACACGCTCAAATGACCAACCAGGTCCGGGGTAATGGGAAATTTTTATGACACCATGAGTATTGGAATGACTCAGGTCGAAATACCAAACGTACTGCCAATGTCACCGTAGATTAGCAGGAACGGGCAGCGTTATTTTTCAGAGTGTCACTGGGATTTCCTTTTTGTGGGGCAGGTCCTGGGAAAATGGCACCGTTTAGCAGAGGTCAGGATAAAAATGGTTCGATGATGAGAGTTTGTGTGAACGTAAACCCCATAATGCTCTGTGTCCTGCTTGTGTGCAGTTGTAGAGATGATAACTGAGAGCATAGGAGAAAAGAATTCTTAAACGGAAACTCAACAAAGTTCACAAGTCAGTACTTCAAGGAACTCGTTTTGGGTTTGACACGGACTGATTCAGGTTTAGCGTCCACTCCCATGACGGGATTAACCGTCTCAGAAGAGTGGCAGTGAAGACGGAGCCGGGAAAAAGGGCGCACTGCTGGATAAAGTACGCATCATAAAGTGCGCGTTTAAGTGTCAGAAAGCGCACATCCTCCATATAAGCAGTGCACACTCCTCACACGGCAGACATCGTGCACCTCGGACGATTTCTGGTCAGTCTTTGATCAGCGTTCAACTTTACACACAACGAGGATCGCATGCTGTGTGTGCATGCGTGCGTGCGTGCGTGCGTGCGTGTGTACGCGCGCACACGTGAGTGTGCGTGTGAAGTCATTTTGTCTGTGACCTATAGCTAGCGTAATGATTTCGTATTTCTGAAGAGAGAGAGAGAGAGAGAGAGAGAGAGAGAGAGAGAGAGAGAGAGAGAGAGATTAGCAACCGGAATTCGTAAGTACCGAACTGAAATGCATGCATCGCTTTAACCACCTGATTTCGATTGTACGTGTCAGAAACGTAGCCTACAAAAGTACAAGCCTTAAAGAATAGTGACATACCTCATCTCTGTAATCCATATCAGTCTGTAACAAACGCAATAATCACGCGGATCAGATTCAACTATGCGCGCATCGTGATTTCTCAATTCAAGCGCACGCTTTCTGCCTTACGAAACGGTCTGTTATGGGACAGGACTTGCATGCTTCATGACATCCAGCCGGGGCTGGGCGCATTATGGCAACTGTGAAAATCATATGCATTCGAGGAAGCTGTCTAACATCCCACTGATGTCGTCCGAACGACAACACGCTGAGATGGGCGGCGAAAATGCCAATGTCTATGTTGAATGCGAGCAGGGTTTTAACTCGGGGCAATCCATGTATTGTCTGTACGTGTTTGCAGAACTCACTGTCTACGGACGTGGATTACAGGATAGCAACATGTGTATTCAGATCTTTTAGGTGATGCAATAGCGTACATCGAAGCAGTTTGCATGTTTAGTTATTATTTCTGAAGGAGGTTTCTTCTCTGAAGACCTTCCGCTGTCAACCTCTCCCCAGATTGTTTTCCTACGTTATGCTGTGTGTTGGTTCAGGTGGGAGATGGGAACATTTGAAAAACGGAAGAAAGCATTCTTCATCAACATGGCTCTGCTAAATTTTCATAAATCAGAAGCTGTACAAGTGTGACGTGCTGTTGTGCTACTCAGTCTATGCTGCTGATGATTAATCTCTATTACCTATCGCGCGCATCTGATCTAGGAGATTTTGCTCCTTTTTTCTTTCTAACTTTGTATTTCTTAAATAATAGATAGTTGTCAGCCTCATCACTAAGGCGGTGATACTAAGGTTAAAGAGTACGGCATCAGTGGACAGGCAGGACACACGATTGAGTGTTATCCTTTCATGAAAGTGTGTCTGAGAGTGCTGTTCACCTTTCCTCGCTGTTCACAACACCGCAAGAGCCTGTATCCCTCACACCTGGTTGATACTGGGATGAAAGGAAGCGTCAAGTAATCGACAGCCCTATCATGTAGTATCAGACCAGAATGGAACAACTTAGCATCGTCTGTATGATTCTTATCTTCATTAATCATCATGTCTTGAAATCTCTTGTTGCTGTTGATGTTGGTTGCTGTTTTCATGTCTTATCTTCTGAGCAACTCCAATAGCACTACCCCTACATCAGTCATTCCAACTCAGTCCCACCCACACTCTAAACTGTCCCCCCCCCCAGCTGTGGCACTGGTACTCCAAAGGGAAAGTCAACCTCAAGTTGTCGTGGGGACAACCTACCAGAGGAGACACTGCCTAGACACTGCCTTGCTGCTTTCGTGGCGCTCAGTGTGCCTGTTCTGATCCAGTATGTGCAGAACACCACCTGCCAAGCGATCTACTGATGGCAATAATCGGTTTGTCGCGGAGCCATCGGAAGTGAGCGTTCCTCCTCCGTAGGGCGCCACCATATACGTCCAACGACAGTCCCATTACCTCGGCGATCCCGACAAGAGCACACCAAGGGCATGGACATGAACAGAAATCGAAACTCAGGCCAGCATGACAGCAGGGCATGAACGGTCACAGTCTTTGAGACTTTTTTGTGCGGACCAGTGAGGATGATGACGATGGGATGTACCCTCCCCTTACATTCAGAAGATATCCCAGCATCAACCAGACCTAAAAGATACAGACACCTGCAATGTTGGTAGGGAAATTCCAGTAAACATTCTCAGAGATGCATCAAGAGGATGAAACTTAGTTGTGTGGTTCCAGACTTCCCATTTGAGCCAAAGGTCAAGTCAACTCTGGTTAGGAGCTGGATATGGGGATGAAAGTGAGTGGTCTTTCATGCCCTGCTTTCTTGGTGACCTCGGTTTTGAATTCCTCTCGACTTACATGCCCGCACTGAAGTCGTGCCCCAGTCTACATCACTGAGCCTTCACTCAGCTGGCTTCGCGATTAAGCGAGAGTTTGGTTTGGTCAGTTTGTTTGGTCATCAGGGGGCTCAGAAGGTCGTGTCCTGCATCTGTTGGATCAGAACAGACACGACTAAAAGCTATCGAGGTGACTTGGCAACAGTGCAGCGTTTCTTCCGGTGGGTTGCCTCTTGAGGACTTGTCACTGACTGCCTCCAGGGAACTGCAGTGCTGGGACCATGAGACCAAACGGAACCTGAGTGTGGCTGTGTATAGTGGAGCAGGAACGAATGGCGAGAGAACAAGACTGAGTAGGAAGGATGGAGGAGGCAGTGGAAGTAGGACGCTGAATTTAACAACAGAAAATTGTGGGCGTATACAGACTATTGCCCTTCGGATCATAGGAAACAGACCACCTTAGGTTGATTCTGCTAATTTCGTCCCAACAAACCATTTCAAATATCCACATTCATCCAGTCAGAAAAAAGGAGGGGGGGTTATATCAAATATGAAAAGTTTTATTGTCCGCACGAGTAGGAAATCTCTACCTGCAACCTGCGAAATCTGGGCTGTGTTCAGCATCTTCAGCAAAGCTTTCTGCCAGCCTTATGACGCACAGTTACGTCATACTTCAACCTCACTGAAGCCTCGAACTACTTGTTTGCTTTAGCCTGTAGAGGTATGGAGCTTTGAGCCTCAGTGTGTGTGTGTGTGTGTGTGTGTGTGTGTGTGTGTGTGTGTGTGTGTGCGAGGCAATGGGTGGTAGAGGGGCGGCATTGTTGAGGTTTGGAAAGATGTATATGTGGGGGGAGGGGACTGAGGGGAAGGGAACTGAGGTGGAAGAGAAGTGACGAATTGTAGACATGAGGTCTAAATGCATGTGTAACGCAAGAAACTCCCCCTGCCCACGCTCTCGAGTCAGTTCTCTCATGAGACTTTTTTTAAGGGGGGGGGGGTTGTATATTTCAAATGTCTTCTTGTTGTGTTAGTTAAAGTGACTGTAGTTGCTGACGAACGTGCCCGCGCGTGCAAATTTGTGTGAGTGTGTTGGAAATGACCAGAGCAGGTGGGGTTGTGCATTGTGCATTTGTGTCGTGTGGGATGTTGTTTTTTTTTTTTCTCCTTTTCCATCCATTAGATCCTGACCATTAGCCTGGGTGCTGGTCTGTAGATGAGGCAATAAAACCAAGTCCTTCACAGAGTATGTCACATTCACAACACATCAAAGAACCCACGTCAGCAGGGAATTAGGAGACAAATCCACTGGGTTACAGCAAAAAAAGTTTGCTTTCCACAGAAGGTTGCCAGTTCAAATCTCAGGCTCCCAACGTGAATACTAAAACGCTCACATCTGTCTCCATGCATTGTCATTCTGATGAATGGGTGGGGCGTTAGATAGCTCCTCCATCCCTTTGTTTAGACGGTTTTGTCCATCATCCAGATTACCTTGAGTGGGCTGAAAAGGTTAAAGGTCAAAGGCAGAAAGTGAATGGCTGCAGGGGAGAAGTGAACTGTAATAGTATGACAATGTCTAGGGCCAGCATAATAGGTAGCTAGCTCCCCTCTTTCCTTCCACTTCCTTTCCCTACTCTGAAGTCAATCAGGTACACCTTCAGGGGACCGGAATAGCTCAGTTGGAAGAGCGCCGGACTCATGATCCTGGGGTTGCAGGTTCGAATTTCGGTACAGGGGGATTTTCCCCTCGGATTTAACATTGATTCTGACTCCATTCCCCATACAGTCCTTCGAATGAGACTATAAACCGAGGTTCCGTGTGTGAACGTACGCACAACATCTTGCACACACGTAAAATCCCATCACCAACTTTCGGAAGAGAAGGCCAGTTTTTGGCCGTTGGTATGGATGACACGTTACACATAACATGCACCTTTCCCGAAGATGGAGTATGGCTGCCCTTAATGGCGGGATAAAAAAAAAAACGGCCATACACACAAAACTCCACTGATTGTCTATACAGGCAGTGTCCGCAGGAGTATCAGAAAGAAAAAATGAAAGGTCCGCCTTTACTGCTGAAAGGACAGAACAGATTCTGAGCCATAAAAATCCGACCCCATGAGAAGTTTGAACTAATGACCATCAGCCTTACAGCTCCACACTCTCTACCCATTTCACTATGATAGGCTTTAATGTGAACTCCGAATTTACAACACGGCAAAATCATCCCTGGGGAAAAAAGATATGGGAGGGTTTTTTTTTTAGTCGGGTTAAGATCTCCTTACATCGAAACCTGGCTGTGAAAACATGCTCTCTCTATCGATAAACAACCCGAATCCATTCAGACTGTGTGTTGTGACAGACATTTATATCACGCAATACAGCTACATAAAATGCTGATGCTTCAAGAGGGAATAAAAAGTGATGTTGTCTTTTTTCTGCCTGGTGCAGCAGTGTTACGTAGAACGTTTGCATTGGCCCAATGAATGTCAAAAGCCAGAGGCAAAATGTCTGAATGATGCACGGTGGGATGCATGGGTTGTTGACGGTAAAGAAAATGAACGCACAGTATTCATTCACTTCAACTTATGATTACAGACCTGAGCGTCTTGTCATTATTCTTCCGAAAGGATGAAAGGGAACACAGGGAAAAAAAAATATCTCCACATTCAAAACGCAGTGGGGGCTCCCCGTGTGTGACAGACGAAGGCACTTTAATATCGTTGCTCATTGCCTACCAGCGCCCTCCAGTGGAGCTGACTGTGTTGAATCAACCTTTGAAGTGTGACAGTGGTGGCGCAGTTTGAAGGCTCCATCAAGTCCATTACCTTGTCGCCTTAATCACATGTCAAGGGCCATTGTGCCACTCGTGTTTCCAAACAACCTAATGGCTACCTTTTGTTGGCTTCGTTGAAGTGGCTGGTCTCTAATTCACGTGTACCACCAGCATTTTCCTAGTCGTACACTGAGAAGAAAAAAAAAGGAATGAAGAGAAGAAAAGAGTAATCGCTCGTCCCCCCCCCCTCCCCCCCCCCCAAAAAAAAAAAAAAAAAATAGGGGGGTGGGGGGGGGGGGGGGGGAATCCATTCAGATCATTCGGGTCTACTTTGCATGGGTGCACAGGGGATACAAACTGGTTAAGCCATATATAGATACTCTGAAGTATGCAAACACTGTAAATATAACTCAAACAAGATCCATCTTCTTGCAAGATAATTAAAGGCCACAAAGAATCCTGTCTTTTTGCAGAGGTGGCAGATTAAATCAAAGTATTGAAGAGTAAAGCTGACAAAAATGTAATTATAAGCTAACCTCCAAATATCCAGAACAAAACCACGTTGATGGTGAAATTCAAGAGATTCCTCTTCTGGCAGACTCATTTGCAAGTCCAAACGTGTCCTCAGCTATGTCCATTGTTCTGGATTTCAGTTTGAACTAAAACAAAGCCAAGAACCAAGAATGTTGTATTTTCTTGCTGGCTATATGAAGTATGTCTTACATTTCTGTTATGATTTCATTTGGTCCACGTAAGAACAATAAAATACAGTTCATTATGATGTATTATTATGAACACAGAAAGGTGGAATTATCAAAAATTGTAGTAATGTGGCACAGTTCTGTTTGGTGTTATAAGATATAACTTAGTATAACATAAGACAGTACAGGCCATTACTTTACAATACAGTACAGCAAAACATTTGCATGTGTAGCATAGAGAGATGCTGCATGGAACATAATTTTTCATTGATATTGTGACATTGATAACCAACATTGACTCAAAAACACACAACGGGATAAGACAGCTATCTGATGCTGTGAAAAACAAAAAAAAAGGAAACAAAAGGAGAGAGAGAGAGAGAGAGAGAGAGAGAGAGAGAGAGAGAGAGAGAGAGAGGGAAAAATATTAAATCCATCAGAGTAATGATTAGTTCTGTCATTACCCCTGTAGGGGGAAAATACCCTTTGAACACAAAGAAGAACAAAAAAAAAAAAAAAAAGACGAAAGTACAGGGAGACGAAAGAAAGGAAAGGAAACGTGCATTCATGCGTGAAATTGCTGGGTTTTGATGCGTGACAGGTGAGGCATTCTAATACCATTGCTTGTTTACCAAAGATCTCCAGTGAACCTGACTGTGTTGGATCAGTTTTTGAAGTGTGACGGCGGCGGTGCAGTTAAAAAATTCTATCAAGTCCATTACCTTGTCGCCTTAATCACATGTCAAGGGCCATTGTGCCACCCGTGTTTCCAAACAAGGTAATGGCTACCTTCTTTGTTGGCTTCGTTGAAGGGTCTAGCCTCTAATTCAGTTTTACCCACCAGCGTTTTTTATAATCCTCTTTTGACAGGTAAAAAAAAAGTTTACAAAGTGTGGTGACCGCAGGCGGAAATCAAAACGTAAAAGCAAAAATGGAATCAGAGAACCGCCAAACGAAGGAACAAGCAATTTACAAAGCAGGCACTGTGCGTTTTTGACCAATGAGTGTTCCTTAGGAAGAACAAACAAACATTCAAAACAACAGAAACAAAATCTGAATAAACAGATTATCTCTTCAGTCTTGTTGCAAACTGTCAGAGTTGCACCAAGATTTCATAGATAAGTGACTGTTTGTTGGCCCTTTATTGTTTTCATAGTTTTGAACGTTGTTTGTTCTTCTTGAAGAAGACTCAATAGGTCGAAACGCGTAGTGTCTCTTTTTTATAATTTGTTCCTTCGTTTGATGGCTCCATAATTCCATTTTTGCTTTCATGAAGAGAAAACTAACACAAAAAACACACAAACAAACCAACCAATCTGAATTTTTAAAAAAAAGCCTAAGTCAGATCGCTCAGATCTTCTTTGCCTTTTGGGTGTTTGTTGGGTATTAATTAGCTAAGCCATTTATAAGTATTCCAAAGTAAGCAAACACTGTAAATGTAGTTCAGACAAGATCCATCTTCTTGCACAGAGATAAATAATGATCATAGAGGATGCTATCTCTTCACGCAGAGGGGTAAATGAAATCAGAGTAGAAAAGAGCAGGAAAAAAAAAAAAACACAAGAAAGCAAAAACCAGTTCCCAGACAAATCAGAGTCGCCAAACAGCACCCAGTGACAGTCCTGTCTGTAGGTTCAGATGTGAACCTAACTTTGATTGTGTGTCCAGTGTCTTTGATTTCCTATTCTAAAACAAAGCCAGAAATCAATGATGTGTTATAGATCAGCTATATCAGACATGTCTTGTATTTCTTTCAAATTTTTGGCTGCTCGTTAATACAACAAAGTGCAGTTCATTACAATATGATGATGAGCCCAGCACAGTGGAATATATGAAAACATAATGATTTTAGTTCAGTACAGTTCAATACAGTTGTGCAGTTAGATACATTGTAGTACAATACAGGGCAAAACATGCC
>JADBJO010000071.1:845000-850000 GCA_016801955.1 Conus betulinus
CATGAACGTTGCGGGTAAATCGAAACTGAGGTTACCATAAAAGCAGGACATGAAGGGTCACAGTCTTCTCTGGTAATGTCCAGCTCCCATCCAGAGTTGAGAGTGCTGTGGGCTTAGCTGGGAAGGCCAGAACCATAGCCCCGAATTTCATACACTTGATGCATTCACCTCTGGCAGTGTTGCCGAAAATTTCTGATCAACACTGCAAGTGTTTGTATCTTTCAGGCCTGGTTGACGCTAGGATATATCCTGATAGTAAGCCTGTTTTGCAGTCTCCGAATAAACTAGACTTCCATACACTATTTGAATTTCCATAATCCTTATTGATCGGCATAAAGTCTCAAATTCTGTGGCCCTTCATGCCCTGCGTTCAAGGTGACTTCTGTTTCGACTTTCAACGTATATGCCTTCAGTCAGTTTCTTACTGGGGTCACTAATATCGGCAAGGCCAGGGGGACTGCTGTTTATTGGACATGGTGGCGCCCTCTGGAAGGGGATGCTCACTCACGCTGGCTTCGCGACTGAGCGACTTTTGTCGACATGATGGGGCTAAGCAGGTGATGTCCTGTGGATGCCTGGATCAGAAAAGGCATCACCGAACATCACCAAAGTGATTCACCAGCAGCAGTATAGCGTCTCCTGTGGTGAGGCTGCCATATGACGACTTGTTCATTCTCCCTTTGTATTGCCATAATGAGTTGTGTGGGGTGGAACCATTGGAGTGTCTCAAAGATAAGACAACAACCTCAGCTATAACAAAAAGGAACTGTTGAGACATTTTATATTGATCGGTGGGGATACAGATGATCCAGTTCCATTCTGGTCTGAGACTGTGCAGCAGGCCTGCAGGTTCCTTGGTGCTTCCTTTCATCCCAGTAGTAACCAGGGCTGGGGGGATACTGCCTCCTGCAGTGTTGGTAAGGAAATTTGACCAACATCCTCAGAGATGTATACATGAATGGTATGAAACTTGGTCGTGTGTGTCAATCTGTCCACACTGTCACCATACTCTATAATCTTAGTATCACTGAAGTAGCAATGAGTTCAATCATTAGATTGCTTTCCAAGAAACACAGAGTCAAGAAGAAGCAATGTTTCTCAGCTTGAGAGAACATGTGCAACAGGCGATGGTGGTTAATGATTATGTATAAAGATACTAGCACAACAGTACGTCACACTTCAACTTCTGATTTCTGAAAACTCAGCCACACAAGAGGAATTTTTTTTTTAATTGGTGTTCCCGTCTCCCACGTCAACCTACAAAATTACAGCCAGTAAATACTATGACCAGCTTCGTGAAGGCTACGTGTCATCTAGAAAGTCTACATATCATCAAGAAGATATGGATGCGCATGTTAGTGCCCCCTAAGCCATGTCTGTGTAGAAAAACGTCATGGGAACACGAGCAGAACATGAATAAACTGCTCCAGGTTAAAACCCGCTGACGTGTGACGTCAACAACAGCATTTTCACCGCCCATCTCATCGAGCTCTCTTGTTGTTGTGGTGTCGGTATGATGTTAAACAAGTTCACTTTCCCTAATGCATACGATTAGCGCGCAGGTTCCCAGGTGCCAAGATGTGCGCAGCTCCAGTGTGCTTGTACTTAACATGACACATCGCTTCCTAAATCAGACAGAGTGCACTTCAGAAATTGAGAAACGCACACAGCTGAATTGAAACTGCACGTTTATTGCGTTTGTTTCATACTAGCAAAGAGTATAGAAATCGTTTGACACTATCCTTTAAAGCCAGTACTGTTGTAGGTAATGCTCTAACACAGACAATCAAGATGAGGCCGTGAAAGGGACGTTCATTACCATTCTATGATTGCGACAACATGAATTTCAGTTCTCTCTCTCTCTCTCTCTCTCTCTCTCTCTCTCTCTCTCTCTCTCTCTCTCTTATTTCAGAAATAAGAAATCATTACACTAGCTAGGGAGGACACAGACAGAATTCACACACACACAACCCGCGCGCACGCGGCGCGCGATCCTCAATGCCTGTAAAGATAAACGCAAATCCAACAACTGACTGGAAATCGTCAGAAACACGCTTGATAGCATACGGTTATTCCCCCAGCTCTGCCTCTCCTGCCAGTCTTCTGAGGTTGTTCTCCCCGTTCTAGGTGTGGACGTTAAACCTGAATCAGTAGGTGACGAACCCAAAACGACTTCCTTGAAGTACTGGCTAGTGAACTTTTTGAGTATGCGTTTCAGAATTCCTTTCTCCCACACTCTCGTTTTTCATCTGTACAACTGCCGTTTGTTTTTTTTTTCTTCCTTGCCAACTTGCCAACTCATCGCCACACCATTTTTATCCTGACCTCTGCCAAACGTTGCCGTTCTCCAGGACCTGCCCCACAAAAAGGAATCCCAATGACACTTTGAAAAAATAACGCTGCCCGTTTCTGCTAATCTACGGTGACATTGGCAGTACGTTTGGTATCATTCCATTACATTGCATCTATGTGGTACCGACCCGAGTCATTCCCATACTCATGGTGTCATAAAGTTCCCATTACCCCGGACCTGGTCGGTCATTCTGAGCGTGTGTAATCGCATGCTGCTACCAACAATGGGCTGGCCTTGCGACACCCCATCTGATCTTGACACTTGGGGTCGACTAACAATGGCTTTGTAATGGGGCAAACTTTGGAAACTTTGGCAAGGAAGCCTTCCCTTCAAAAATGTCATGTATATTTCGAATTTGAATAAAGATGGTTAAGTGATTGGACTCAAGTATTTCACGTACTGTTTATTAGGACACTGGCAGGCAGACACTGGTATCAGCGATGCTGCATGCAATGCTACAGAAGAGGTGTCCTATCAGTCAAATATTTCACCATTTACGATTTTCAATTCTCTCTCTCTCTCTCTCTCTCTCTGTGTGTCTCTCTCTCTGTGTGTCTGTCTCTGTGTGTGTGTGTGTGTGTGTGTGTGTGTGTGTGTGTGTGTGTGTGTGTGTGTGTGTGTGTGTGTGTGTGTGTGTGTGTGTGTGTGTGTGTGTACTTTGTGTGTGTGTGTGTGTGTGTGGTGTGTGTGTGTGTGTGTGTGTGTGTGTGTGTGTGTGTGTGTGTTTCTGAATCAACAAAAAAGAATGTTAAATACTACTTTTTTATGCCATTGAAGTAAATGTCTGTTGTTATGTGTTGTACATTACTAAACCGGTCTGCCCTTTATTGTACTACACTCTACTTAACTGCACCAAATAGAACTATATTGAACTGTGTGGTACTATCTTTTTAATGTACTTCGATATCCTGTGTTCATCATACTGTAATGAACTGTATTTTATTATGTTTACGAACACCTAATGATTTTGGAACAGAAACAAAAGACATGCATGGTATAGCTGGCATATAACACATCGTTGATTTTGAATTTTGTTTCAGAATAATTGGAAATCAAGGATACTGGGCAGAAAATAAAAGTTGAGTACGTGTTTGAACTTGCTGATGAGTCTGGTACTGAATGTTACTTGCAGTCTCTTGAATTCCATTGGCAACTAGGTTTTGTTTGAGGTTTTCAGAGGGTTTTTCTTTGTTTTTACTTTGCTTTTTTCTACTTTGATTTTATCGACCCCTCTGTGTAAGAAGGATAGCGTTGTCTACAGTCTTTCTTTATCTCTGTGCAAGAAGATGGATCTTGTTTGAGTTACAGTCAGAGTGCTTGCTTGATTTGGATATTTATAAATGGCTGGGCCAGTCTGCGATTCTTACAAGCAAAGGAAATCTGAGTGATTTGAATAAGGGTTTTTATCACATTGATTAGTTTCTTTGTTTGTTTTTGTATACCTTTTTTTTTTAACTTAAAAGCAGAAGTGGAATTACTGACCTGCCAAACAAAAGAACAAACAAATGAAAAACAAAACTACCCGTACTGGGTCTTCTTCAGGAAGGACAAACAACATTCAAAACAAATGGAAACAAAAAACGAATCAGTAGTCTCTTATCTAATAGATCTTGGTGCAAACTGTGAATGTTGTTTTTTCCTGCCTGAAGAGGACCTAATAGGATGAAACGCCGAGTCTTTCTTTTGCAGTGTGTCTGTTCCTTCGTCGTCTGGTGGCTCATTATTTCCATTTTGGCTTTTATGTCTGTTTCCACCCCAGTCACCCCACTTTGACACTTTTTTTATTCTCTCAAAAGAGGAATATAAATTGCTGGGGAAAAATACATTAGAGGCTAGCCACTTCAACGAAGCCAACAAAGAAGGTAGCCATTAGGTTGTTTGGAAACACGGGTGGCACAATGGCCCTTGACGTATATTAAGAATTAATAGATTCGATGGAACCTTCAAACTGCACCACCGCCGTCATGCTTCAAATCCTGATCCAAAACAGTCAGCTTCACTGGAGATGGTATTAATAAACTATAGCAACGGCAATGGTATTAATTAAACTATCTTCAGTTGTCACACATCAAAACCCAACAATGTCATACGTGAATGCACGTTTCTTTGCTTTATTTCATCCCTCTTTTTTTTCCTGTCTTTTCTTCTGCTCAGAGGGTATTTTCAGCTTCGGGAGTAATAACAGAATGAATTATCACTTAATGATAGACTGTATATATTCTCTCTCTCTCTCTCTCTCTCTCTCTCTCTCTCTCTCTCTCTCTCTCTCTCTCTCTCTCTCTCTCTCTTTTCTCTTCTCTTCTCTTCTCTCTTGTTTTGTTTTCACAGCATCAGACAGCCAGCCTATTGCATCATGTGCTTCTGAGTTAATCTTACTCATCAATGTCACTGTATAGACGAAACCGTTCTGTTCAACGCTACTGCTTTTTATGCCATGCAACCAAATGCTTTGCCGTACTGTATTATGCAGTGCTGGACTGTATTTCTTGGTATTGCTGTACATTGTGCTTAATCACACCAAACGGAGCTGTGCTGAACTGCACATAATTCAATTTCTATGTACTCCACTGTACTGTGTTCATCCGATATTGTGATGAACAGCCTTTCAATGTTTTTATGAGCATCCCTAAAGCTGCAACAGAAATAT
>JADBJO010000071.1:855000-867500 GCA_016801955.1 Conus betulinus
CAAGCAGGACATGGAATATTGAGGGGTTTTTTTCACACCAACTCTCATCACCATACCATTTCTATCCTGACCTCGGGTAAACGGTGCCATTTTCCCAGGACCTGCCTCACAAAAAGGAAATCCCAGTGACACTCTGAAAAGTAACGCTCTCCCTTCCTGCTAATCTACGGTGACATTGGCAGTACGTTTGGTATTTCGACCTGAGTCATTCCAATACTCATGGTGTCATAAAGTTCCCATTACCCCGGACCTGGTCGGTCATTCTGAGCGTGTGTAATCGCATGCTGCTACCACAATGGGCTGGCCTTGCGACACCCCATCTGATATTGATACTTTGGTCGGACTAACAATGGCTTTGTAATGGGCAAACTTCGGAAACTTTGTCAATTTAACTTTCCCTCTAAAAATGTCATTTGCTTCGAATTTGAATAAAGCTGGTGAATTGGTTGAAAAACATTTCACGAATTGTCATTGGGATACTGGTAGGCGTTGTTACATGCTGTGCTCCAGAAGAGGTCTCCTATCAGTCAAACGTTTTCGCCATGAATGGGAAGATTTTGCGTTTCTCTCTCTCTCTCTCTCTCTCTCTCTCTCTCTCTCTCTCTCTCTCTCTCTCTCTCTCTCTCTCTCTCTCTCTTCGAAAACAAGTTCGCCTCCTTTTTCTCTGCTTTCATCTGTCTCTTAGTCCCCAACCCCACCCCACCTCTCTCTCTCTACCTCTCTCTCTCTCTCTCTCTCTCTCTCTCTCTATATATATATATATATATATATATATATATATATATCCTATTTCATCACTTTTATACGAGGGCAGAAAATAAGAGACGGGCTCAGGAGAAGATACGAGGGGAGGGGAGGTAAGCTTTACGGCAACAAAATGGCTGAATAAGGCTTAATAGTCTTGTTTTCCTAACCACACTGAATCAGTCAACAGTTAAGGGCGGAAGGAGGGAGGAAAGAATAAGATTGTGGAGCGGGAAGCTTAGTGGAGACGCATGTGACTCTGCACTTCCCAGCATCAGTCACATCCTGGGTTCTCACACACTGAGCGTGGATATTAGGCACAGTGAGCTGCTATAGAGGGTCTCGCTGCTGACGAGGTTGCTTTTTTGTTCTCCTCTCTCTCTCTCTCTCTCTCTCTCTCTCTCTCTCTCTCTCTCTCTCTCTCTCTCTCTCTCTCTCTCTCTCTCTGAAATATACATTGGCTACAAGCGCACATGTACATACAATGCACACACGCGTCTGCACGCGCGCGTGCACGCGCGCGTGCGCGCGCGCGCGTACACACACACGCACACTCACACACACACACACCACACACACACACACACACACACACACACACACACACCTCTGACACAGCGCTACGTTACTGTTTACAAACGTAGACTACAGCCATAGGCAGAGTGCGTTTCAGCAGATGCTACTTTTCCTACAGTTGCCGATTTTAATCTACAGTTTCTTAATCTTCGTGTACTCTTTCTGACCATTGTCTACATTCCCTTCTTCTTAGCTACCAGTTCTGCTCTTCCTGTCTCTCTCACATTTCTTACCTGTTTGATCTTTTCTTCTTTTTTTTCTACATTTTCTGCGGGGGTTTTTTTCCCCTCTTTTACTTGTATCTGTTCTACCATTCCCACGTGTTCTACGTTTTTCAGTCTCTTCTGCTTTTCCTTCTGTTCAGTTTTCCCTACCTAATCGACTTTTCCTATCGTTTCCGCTTTTGCTGCTTGTTCACCTTTTCCTATCTATTCAACTTTTTCAACATTATATTTTTCGAGTTTTTTCCCTGTTCTAGTGTTCCCATCTTTTCCATTTACTACATTTTCAATTAGTTGTTTTACCTGCTCTTATTTTTTTTCACTCGATGTATTTTTCTAAACTTTTGTACATTTTGTTTTCACATCGTCTATTTATATCGTACCTGTTCTACTTTCTCTACTATGACCACTTTTGTTTTACCTGTGCCACTTCTCCTTCTTTTCTCCTTTGCTTCCTTTTCTGTTTTTTTTTTTTTTTTCTATTCTACTTCTCGAACCTTTCTACTTCTGCTATTCTATTTTTCGTACCTGTTCTACTTATCCAACCCTTTATACTCTTTTTTAGTTTTTGTTCTACTTTTTCTGTTCTAGGTTTTCTAATTTTTCTAATTTTCCTATTCTACTTTTTCACAAATGTTCTACACTTTCTACTCGCTCTACTTTTCCTGTCTTCTCTACTTGTCCTGTTCTACCTTCTGTAATTTTTTTTTCTACTTTCCTAATTCTTGTACTGTTCCTACCTACCTTCTACCCTTTTTTTTTTCTTCTGTCCCTACTTTAGCTATCCTTTCCTGTCTTTTTACTACTCTTCCTGCCTTGTCCTAACTTTGTTCCTACTTTTCCTATGTTTTGTTTCTATTTCGTGTCGTGAACTTTTTTCTCACCGTTTTCTTCCGCGTATGAAGTTCCTCGAGCGATGACGGTCACCGTTGATTATTCTCTCACTGAATGGGATACCCACAGGATGCTTAAGCTACACAAAGAGACAGTGGACGGAAAGAAAAAAAAAAAAATTCAACTGTTGTAAATGGCTTTTCTTCTGCCTTGGGGGACTCGTGACACAAAAAGTATCGATGGGCATGGACCTAACATGGGGCTGGGGCAGAGAGTTCCAGTCTCTAAGTGTGCGCAGCAAGAAGCTAATCTGTCTGGACTGTGTCCTGCGAATGATCAGGGCCAGTTGACTGGAGTGAGAGCGACGCTGATGCTACGGTGCTGGGACGAGTTCCTTTTTTATTTCATTTCATGCTCATAAGATTGTGCTGTAGTGTATAGAGCGTACCTAAATTTGCTGTTGGCCATCGTTGTTATAGAGGTGGAGGGCAAGGGTGGGGGGGGGGGGGGGGGGGGGGGCATGTCAGGGGCTCAGTTATTGCTGTGATTCTTGGTGTGTCTCTGTATCGCCTCAGCACAAATCTTGTCACTGGACCTTCTCCAGACAATTTAGTGTCTTGCTGCTGATGTGACTTCCGACTGGAGAAGAGTATTAAAACATTGGTAGTGCAATGGGCCTTTTTCCTCATGATCTGGAAATTTATCCTTGGGCTTCTCCTTAAACAGGCAAGTGTTTTACTTCTTTTCGATCAGATATCATTATTATTACATTTCGTTTAGATAGGATCATTATAGATCGTGACTCTGAGACATTTTGCGGAGTCTGTTGTTTCCGTGAAATGGCCACGTATTTTGAAGGCGCTTTCTCAAAACTCTCCTGCTTTCAGGTTGTGATTTTACCAGGATGGAACACCATATGCCAGCGCTTCCCCAATTCAGCTAGCTGTTAGAGGTACTACAACCTCTCTGTACACTGCAGTGCCATGTGCGAAGAGAGGAGCTGCTGATAATAGCTTCTCAAGAACATTATTGATGTATACCAAGAAAAAAGTCTTAAGACACTCACATCAGTCTGCCCCAGTCAAAAGTCAGTACAGGAATTGACAGCCATTGCTCGTCTTCTGTTAGTGAGAAAGTCTATCTGTTCAATCTTCTGAAAACGCCAAAGAATTATAGCTTGTTAAGGAGAAGACTGTGTTTAACCTTATCAAATGCCGTTGCAAAGTCCAAGCCCATTATCAGGATATGCCTGCATCTCTTTCTCCATGCTTTTCAGCATTTTGTCAGCAAATACCAAAAGCGAAGTTTCACAGGACTGTTTCTTCCTGGGCACATGTTGCTGTTCACAAAGTATTCTCTGGTTCTCTTAATGGCACGTAAAGATGCCGATGACGATGCGTCCGAAGCTTTGGGAGTGCCCTTGGGGAGCTCCAGTGGACAGCCAAGGTCACCTCACAGACAGGTCTACGAGGGTGACGATAAACGAGAAACAGAAGAAAACAGCTGAGGCCAGTAAGCATTGCGCGCCAGTGAGGGAAGCCCCGGAAGGAGGCGGGAGGGAGAGGGGGGAGGGGAACGAGAGTACGAGTGCCTTGGTAGTCAGGTGGCCATGTATTTGTGTATGTGTGTGTGTGTGCGTGTGTGTGTGTGTGTGTGTGTGTGTGTGTGTGTGTGTGTGTGTGTGTGTGTGTGTGTGTGTGTGTGTTGGGGGGAGGGGAGGGTGTATGTGTGCGTGTGCGTGCGTGCGTGTGTGCGTGCGTGCGTGTGTGCGAGTGTGTGTTTGTGTGTGTGTGTGTGTGTGTGTGTGTGCGCGCGCGCGCGCGTGTGTGTGTGTGTGTGTTTGTGCGTGTGTATGTGTGTGCGTGCCTCTGTCTGTCTGTCTGTCTGTCTATCTGTGTCTGTGTGTGCACTGGTTTATCAAAGAATTACAACCAGTGCCAGCTTAGAATGTATATCTGACTGGACCACGAACTAAAAACAGATATCTTTGAAAGCAAACTGAATGGCACAAAATCAGTAAGCTATGGTCATGCATGGTAAACATAACAGGCATGTCCTGAAACTCACGCAGTCAAACGCGAACAATAAATACATTTGTTTCACCGCATATTTCTTTTTCATCACCGTTATATGTAGTTCCGTGAGCATCTAAAATTTGGCTATAACAGCTTTCAAACGTTTCTACCCCCCCCCCCCCCCCCCCCCCCCCCCCCCCCCCCCCCCCCCCCCCCCCCCGCCCCCATCCTCCTCCATCATCATCGTTAATTTGTTTTCTGTATATCAGTAATAACTTATCAGGAGCTAAATCAAGTTATTTTCACTGTCTACGATGAGTAGATTTTTAGTATACTAAATAGACCTTGAATATATCAAACCAGGCAGCAGTCCCAAAAACACGGAAATTTCCGCTGGGACAAAAAAAAAAAAAAAAACATCTCCAGTAACAACGCCAAAATGATTCTGGCATTTGTGATTTCAAAGAGTTTGTCTGTAAAGTGTTATATCATAACAGTTACCACTTTCCCAATCCATCCGGAGGTCGTCACGGTCCGTTCGAGTTACAGAGTGAAACAGAACACTAAAACTTCTAGAAAGAGACGTCGTGTCGAACGCATGAAAGGCAAAGCCTGCAGTGAAACACAACCTTCTCTTGGTGATTCATCGGGGTCCGACGATGACGATACTGTGTTTGTTTTGTCACCAGACGTGTGCACTCAGGTGACTGTGCAGCCAGTCCTGGATGTGCTGAGTCTCAAACTGATCTGGTGGGGGGAAGTCTGCTGAAGATGAAGGTTCCTTTCGACGTCTTCTCCCTGGTCTCGCTGGCTGCAGCTGTCCTCCAAGGAAGGCAGACTGAACCCCGCCGGTTCGATCTGTCTTCTGCTGCCATTTCCAGTCCTGTAGGGATGGATGTCGTTAGACTTCAAAAGTGCTTTGACGCCGTCGTTGTGACGTTTGCAAGGACGTCCGCGCTCTTCATAGCCCTGAGGAAGTTCGCCGCATAGGTGATGCCGAGGAGTAAAAGCAGTGACAGCAATTTCAACTCTTGGTGAAATTTCATCTTGTGTGACCGTTTTCAATATCCCACCTTCCAGATAGCAACGTTCTGTCTTCTTGGATGGCATTTAAATTTAACTGGATACCAGGATGTGTGGTGCTCTCTCTCTCTCTCCCTCCCTCCCTCCCTCCCTCCCTCTCTCTCTCTCTCTCTCTCTCTCTCTCTCTCTCTCTCTCATCCATCCAGCTGGCAAACCACACATTAGCGAACTCTTCTTCTCTTCTTCTTCTTCTTCTTCTTGTTCTGCGGTCGATTTCACTGGCAGCGTCAGATCTTCAATCCTGTTGCCGCTATGAATCCTACAGTCGTCTCGAGGTCTTGACGGATGCTGCAGTTCTGCGCACTGGCCAGGTTTGATGCCGTAGAACATCATGTGCTGAACAGTGTCGGAGGATGTGTTCTGGAGTCTGAGATCCAGTGCCACGAACGAACATTCATCTGTGTGGGAAATCTTAATTCGACTGAGGTGGCTCAGAAGTCGGCAGTGGCCCGTTCTTAGTCTAAAAGAGCATTGTTTGTTTTACAACCAATATCAAAACCAGTGGAAGAGAAGGCTAGGTGCAGGCAGTGGTGTTGATCCAATCCATCAGCTCCAACTCTTATTCGAAGCATGGAATAGCATTTAACGTTCGTGCAGGTTTTTTTTTTTTTTTTTTTTTCCTCTATTTGCAGTACATTCAAACATGATACCTCGATTGAAGTCTCATTAGCAAGGACCAGGAGGGGGCAGAAGGTGGGGGGTGGGGGTGGGGATGTTGCAGTCTGCACAAATGTTGATTCCGAAGAGGAAACCTCCACTAACCTAGCCGTCTCCAACCAGATTGCACGCGAGACCTTTGGATCAAAAGAACAATACACACTGGGCTAACCAGACCCCCTAAAAGGGAGTTAAAAAGTGGTGCTGGCTTGGCTAAAACGGGCTCAGGTACACGGGGAAACAACAGCCAAGGGCAGGTAAACGGAGCAGAGAGTTGCAGACTTCAAGGGCGCGGATGGGCCCAGATGGGATCTGTCGCTAAACGTTCCCCCTAAACACAGCCCGGCGCCTGTTTACCGCTCGTGCCGTCTGTGGGAATTGAAGTCCATTACACAGCGGGAGGCTGCTTCCTGATTGTCAGGACTTCACAGAAACACGTGTTCCTTTCCATCTTGTCGATCTCCGCAGATACAGCTCTTCCGCACTTCGGGTGCGTCAGTAGTAAAACTGAAATTGAATGTTGTTTGGATGGCCTATAGGTTCTACCCCCCCCCCCTCCCTCCCCACCGAGCCTCCCTCCCCAAACCCCCCAAACCATTTCTTCTACCCCCGGCCCCCTTACTCTCTGCTTCTGTCTTTCCAAAAGGCTGGTAAGATTTGCTGACAACTTTTCTTCACCTAAGAGATCATAGACGGTTGCCAGATCTGGTTTTTGTTGGAGACTTCAATATAAGTCTGTTCGTCATTTCCCCAACCCCACCCCCATCCTTCACAAAAGTCCTACTGCCAACCAGAGGGCCTGCGATGTGATGGTAGCTGAATTCGTTGTCTGTCGTGAAATCTGACCAACTATTAAAACGTCGCATCCTTGGATTGGGACTGACCTCGGACACCGTGGACCCAAATCTTCCCGTTCAACAAAGTGACAGAGTCGAGTCGCCAAGTTAACTTCAAATAAACACTACAAGGGTCAACAACACTACATCATTTACCTACGGTTCACGTTCACAGGAAATCACATGTGAAGGGTTCAAGTGGCTCAGTGGTTAAGCACCCAGTTCGCAGTCAAGCGATGCGAGTTCAACCCCCGCTGGTTCCCCCCGGTCGTAAAACTTTGGAAGCATTTTAGCATTCGTTTCAATGTGTTGCTTGAGTGGTGTCAGTGTCGTCTTCGACTGATCCCTTCCCCGTTCCTTTGCCCTCCGCCCCCCCCCCCCCCCCCCACCATCCTCCCTCCTCCTCTTGGGATGATTTTCCCTGTCTGCCAAGTCACCTTTGATAAAGCTGAACGTAAAGCCTTAATGTTACCACTAATGAAACGGACGGCGCATTGTGGACCGTTGGCTCAGCCTTTCATACATTCTGCACAGACATGCGTACACATCTGCAAGTAGCCAATGAACTAAAAGTTTTCAGTTTCAGTTTTTCATCAAGGAGGGTGCACTGCGTGCGGACTAATGCATATACGCTACACTCTATCCGCTAAGTTTCAAAACCACACAGCGCATGATTTAAAAAAAACCGATGGGAAAATGCACTAATGACTAAGATGAGAGAAGTTAAGAAGAGGGTCTCATGGCTACGAATTAGAACATGTCTGACCTATGCATTAGCCTAACGCGCTGCACAGAGAGGCCGTTTGCACTTTTGTCAAACATGTCAGAACACATGCACTCTAACTTTCCATTATGTTACTGAAAATATCTCTCATCGTCTCACAACCAAAACCATACGTGATTTATTGTCTACTTTTGTTTTTAATGTCGTTCTGTCTTTCTCATCCCCCTCCCTTTCTCCACCCCCCGCGCCCCTCACTTTCTCTCTTCCCTCCTTCTTTCCTCCTCGCCTTCCAGGCGAAGTCCTGCAGGCGTCACATTGACAAACAGTAAGGAAATAACAAGGCATTTTTTTTTCCACGCAAAGCTCGGGGCTTCCTGATGATGATGGTAACTTTTCAACACCAACTCCGAGCCCTCGAACGCTCGGACGAAAGGCTGTTAATTGCAAGCCAGTATCGACAGCCTCGACTCCCCAACACAGCGCAAACACACCAGAGACCCGTTTGGCATTATCTCCCTTTCCTGTGTTCGTCTGCCCCTTGGGGGAGCAGCGTGCGAGCAGCAGACGACAGGAAGCTATTTAGCACGGTGTAATTGATTATTAATGTCTTGCACAATTAGGTCCCTCGGCGCGATATAAAGATCCTCTCCGGACCGCGGCTATCGGCAAGCAACCCTCTGGCAACCCTGGCAATACTGCTACTACCCGCGACTACAAGGAGGGAATGTCTGGAAGATGCTTCGATCGGGAGGAAGAAGGATGGTTTCGAATCTTCCACAAAATGGATTCCGCACAGTTTGATTGTGCTAGGAGACTAATGGTTCTGTTCCGTCATCCGTCTGTGGCCCAGAGCAAAAAAAAAAAAAAAAAAGAAAGAAAGAAAGAAAAGGAGGGGAAGAGGGGGGGTGTTGACACTTGGAAAAGACTGCCCACCAAATTGATGACTATTTGGCTACCAAGACATTTCTGTTTTTAATACTTATTGTGTCATTTCATGATAATTTCGCTGCTGTGTAAAATCACAAGAGCCCGAAGAGGCCGTTGAATGGTCGCTGACAGAGAGAGTAGGCCTAAACGACAGCTCTGGAGAACCAGACCAAGTAGGGGGAGGGCATCTTGTGGACTGCCGACGAGGGGCGAAGCGGGACACGAGGCTTGTCTTGTTGACTTTGTCTAATACACCTCATCAGGAGGGAGGTGTCCGGTCCCTCCGTGTGCCTCGGCACTGCCCATTAGCCAGTGTTGGTTCAGTCAATTATGATAACAGGCGGACAGGAAGGAACGCTGCTGGTCAGTGTGCCGGGAAACACAGCCCAGTGACACCAAGTATATTTTCCTTCTTTCCGGCACACGCGACGAATAACAAAGCCGGGGATGCTGTGTAACGAACCAGGTATATCCCCACCCCCCCCCCCACCCCCCTCCTCCAACCACCATCCCCCCGCTCCCCCCTCCCCCCCCCCCCCCCCCCCACAACACACACACCACCCCATCCCAGCACACAAGAGAGTAGGGAGGGTGGGGGGGAGGGGGAGGAGGGAGATCAACGACTGATAGACCAGCCTCTTCCTCACTGTCGCCATCTTGATTTGCGGGGGGAAGACAAGAAGCATTAGGTCACTGTAAACAAGTCGGAGTCGAGTTGTCTATCTTCGCTCGTATTGTCTCCCTTTTTTCCCCCTTTTTGAACCTGGCTTTCCGGTGCGTACTTGCCGAAAGGTGAGGTCTTTCAGGTGGCGCTCTTCCTTGGTCCATTTGGATGAGCCAGGCAGTGTTGCGGGGCTGCAGGGGACCCCGATTTGCAGTCATTTTGTGGAGATCGCAGATGGAGTAATTATTGACGCGCTGCAGTCTCCGACGCTGATCTTTTGACAGTCACAGACATTAGGTGAGGAAACTGGAGTCGGTTCATCCTCGTAGGTCTGACCCATGGACCTTTCCAAATGTCTCTGGTGGTTACAAAGCTGATGCTGATATCTGGGAAACGTAAACAACGAGAGAAAATGTCCTCTCTCTCTCTCTCTCTCTCTCTCTCTCTCTCTCTCTCTCTCTCTCTCTCTCTCTCTCTCTCATCTGGTGTTTGGCATTTTAGTCTACTTCTGAATACACACACACATATATACATATATATATATATATATATATATATACATATATATATATATATATATATATATACACGTGTATATATATATATAGATGCTCATGTATTAGTAGGAACGTTCGACTACTGGGGGTTTAAACCATTCTAAACAACAGATTTTGTTTCAAAATACAGAATGGGTTTACGAATCCGCCGTAAGCCTAATGTCATTACTTGCAACACTGTATAGGCCCAATACATCAACAGTGTTGAAGGCTTCACACCAGGATCTGCTTATTTTTTGTTTCAAAAGAAGAGGAGGGAGGAGGAGGAGGAGAAGGAGGAGGAGGAGGAGGAGAAGAAGAAGAAGAAGAAGAAGAAGAAGAAAAAGAAGATGACAATGATGATGATGATGATGATGATAATGATGATGATGATAATGATGATGATGATGATGATGATATGATGATGTGATGTTGATCATGATGATGATGATGATGATGATGATGATGATGATGATGATGATGATGATGAAGTGCAAAGAAGAAGGAAAAGAAGAAAAAAGAGAAATTCAAAGCTGGCATAGCAACTCGGAACCACTCATCGTGGGAAGAACTAGCGCTCACTCCTATTTAAGATATGATTCCTGTCTGTTGTGTTTCTTCCCGTCAAAGATCCAAGTGGATGTAACCACACAACTCCTTAATGTTTCATGCAAATGCCAAATAAACACGCAAATTGAACCAGTTATCGTTAAAACGAATCCGACCTTAACATTTTCACATAAAGAAGCCTTCAAAGTTGGTTATGTTGTGGGAGTTTGAATGAGGGTCTCCCATCGAAAATCTATGTACGAAACTCTAGTAGCACTTTCCATCGTAGTGTTTCTGGCACGGTAGTGTTTATAATGTCACGTCGAGACTCGTGTGGGATCAAGAGTTGTGATGTTGATCATGATGATGATGATGATGATGATGATGATGATGATGATGATGATGATGATGAAGTGCAAGAAGAAGGAAAAGAAGAAAAAGAGAAATTCAAACTGGCATAGCAACTCGGAACCACTCATCATCGGGAAGAACTAGCGCTCACTCCTATTAAGATATGATTCCTGTCTGTTGTGTTTCTTCCCGTCAAAGATCCAAGTGGATGTAACCACACAACTCCTTAATGTTTCATGCAAATGCCAAATAAACACGCAAATTGAACCAGTTATCGTTAAAACGAATCCGACCTTAACATTTTCACATAAAGAAGCCTTCAAAGTTGGTTATGTTGTGGGAGTTTGAATGAGGGTCTCCCATCGAAAATCTATGTACGAAACTCTAGTAGCACTTTCCATCGTAGTGTTTCTGGCACGGTAGTGTTTATAATGTCACGTCGAGACTCGTGTGGGATCAAGAGTGGATTTAGTGTCTGAGAGCAGAGAGTGTCACAACCTGTTCGTTTGAAGTTGCCTGGATCAAAGCTTGCCATTAGTCCATCACACTGGCATACAAAGAAACACAAGCAGGCAAGTCACTAATACTCCGCCTATCTACACGTGTGTTGTCAGAAAGTCGCGGGCCCTTCAAATGCTGAAAAGCCCATGTAAAGTTAAGCACGCTCGGCTTGTGGTGAATAGAACTGAAACCGCAGTGAATTCTGGGAAGCAGGTTTCCATTGGGTACGTCACGCTGCCTTGTCATTGATTCACAACGGACGGTATTGCACGTACAGAGAGACTGATTGTGAGAAAAGCAATAATTGATATGTGAAAGGGACCCCAAAAGAACAGCTGGTTTGAAAATTAAACACACAGAGAGGGGTGGAGATTTTTTCAGTAGTAGTAGTAGTAGTAGTAGTAGTAGTAGTAGTAGTAGTAGAAGTAGAAGAAGAAGAAGAAAAGACAATAATCATAAATAAGATCTCAGCATAAAACATTGAAATGAATAATTATCATAGTATGCAACAACTGATAAGTAAACATTCTACATTAATTGAAAGAAGCAAACTTGCATTTTTTTTGGTGAATATATCAAAAACGAAAACACAGTAAAATAGTTTTACATCGTCTGCGCACTGATAAATGAAGCTCAAAACTGGGGGGGGGGGGGGGGGGGGGGGGCACATTGCATGACCATAACAGAAGTAAAACAAATGCCAGCATGCTGAGAATCCATTCAGCTTGAGACTGGGTAAACATTTCACCCGATTTTTGTGAGAATGAAATTGCAAGCGTCGACAACAAACTATGGCCCTTCCTTGCAGATGTCTTCTGATTTGCTTATGCTCGACATGAATCCTACCTACCCCAGGACTCCATTAGAGCAAAGGTGCAGAGGAAACATAATCAGTCGATTGTGCACATTGAAGGCATCTGTCACTATCTGTTGGTATGGCTGGCTCTGTGTTTGCCCCCCTGTTCGTGGATTGGCTGTCTAATCACCGCACTTCACAGCTGGCACTGTCAAACGGTCAATTTTGAAGCGCACATACATGGTGGTTAGCCCATGAAGCAAACACTGCGTGGAAACAGGGAATAGGATGAAGCGCTGACGAATCTTGCACATGTAGATACATGAGAAGATAATTGCCCGGGGAATTGAACAGTTCAACGAATTTTTAAAAAAGGAAAGTTAACAGTCCCGCTAGACAATCCAGACAAATTTCGGGGAATGTCCGTGTGGCACTGGGTCTCAGACCCCCCCAGAACACATCCTCCAACACTGTCCAGCCCATGAT
>JADBJO010000071.1:870000-875000 GCA_016801955.1 Conus betulinus
CCTCTGGGATGGCGTTCGTTTCACCATCCATCCTGTGACGTTCATCGTGAACTTGCTTCTTCTGACAAAACCCACCACTGGTGTTCACTTTGACAGGAAATCAACCTTTCCGTTACTACGAAGGTAGGGTGTAAAGGGCGACAGAATTTAAGGCCTTTTTCCATTTCAATTATCCTCAATGAGGGTAATAAAGGGGACGGTTTGGGGTTCCATCTGGTCTGAGACGGCGTGACAGGGATGCATTCTACGCTTCCTTGCAGATTGCCGCCCGGCGGCGACCAGGCCCGAGAAATACAGACACCTGTGGAGTCGGTAGGAAAATTTGACCGATAGTATCAGAAACGCACCCTTTACATGAATGAAAGTTACCTAGGTGGCTGGTTTAAACTAAACTTTAAATGTTGCAGTAACAGCTGACAAATTTTGAGTACAATCCAAAGCACGTACGACGTACTCTAAACACATCGTGGTTGATCACTATTTGGCTGCAGTTGAAAAATTACTTGGCAATGATAATGGAAATAGAAAGAACAAATCACAAGGGGAAAAAATAGATAAATAATAAAAACGAAAAAAAAAAAACACAACAAGAAAAACACTCAGTCAACATCAACACTGAAAAAAGAACAGAATGCAGCACTACATATGATCAGAGACATGGGCAACTCTGTGCAACTGTTGTGACCAGGGCATGACGGAGAATTCCATACAGTGCCAACAAGGGGCACTCCGTTGTAAGGCATGTAAATCAAGTATCGGTTTTAGCGCATGTGTCTCAGTGTTTCATGTGAGCGTTTGTGCACATGTGTGCATGAGTGCGTTCGTGTGTGTGTGTGTGTGTGTGTGTGTGTGTGTGTGTGTGTGTGTGTGTGTGTGTGTGTGTGTGTGTGTGGTTTTAGTGATTTTCCCTCCATTTGAGCTCAGGATGCATTCGTCTGTAGGTAGGACCCAAAAAAATCCTTAAAAAAAAAAAAAAAAAAAAAAAAAACCTACATCTGATGCGGCTCGAACTCACGACTTCCCGGTCTGCATCATCTCTGAAGAATAACCACTGTACCACGGCGCCTGGTCTGCTGCTCCCCCATACTCAGGACACGTAATGACCCGTTAAAGCCCTTACCGGAGACAACGACGGCTTGCTCAGTGGTGGAGGCAGGTGGTGCCAGCGTCTCTGCTGGTGGGGAGTCTGCCACAACGACCTTCCAACGACTTTCTCTACGACCTAGTCTTCGACCGGAAGGCACCAGAAGTATGAGGAGTGGCGGGGAATAGTGCTGGAATTCATGTTAATGGCCTGTCACGCCGGGTGATTGTAGACACGGAATGATTTTGAAATGGGGAGAGTGTAACGTGATAACACAGGAGAGGGGTCGGGGGGGTGGAGAGTGAGGGTGCGGGGGGGGTCAGGGAGAAGGGAGGGAAATGGGGGGGGGGGGGGGGGTGAGGTATGCAAGGAGGGGGCAGATGGACAAAGTGGCAGACAGACGGACAGGATGACTAGGGGATACATGAAGTTTAAAGGAATCACCAAAGAATAGGTCTTGACGAGCTGTGAAGAAGGTCGGCCGTATTTTCAACCAAAGAAATAGCCGGAAGTGGGACACAAACATTCCTGTAAACAGACGACCATGAGGGAAAAGTAAATACTGGGGTCACTATAGATTCAAAGATGTTCTATGTGATTACCTCTCTTTGGGTTTGAGAATAAAACAGAACGCACGCAGATCGCATCTCTCTTTTTGTTTTTTTTTGTTTGTTTGTTTTTTCAAACAAAATTAAAAACTATTCTACAATGAATCGAATACATGAAATATATATCAGTTTATCGCGTTTCTCATAATTAAAGTTTACGTCTACGATCTGCCTTGAATAAATGTAAAATGTGTGTGCCTTCATTTCTTCGCTGCTTATCGCTGTGAGTCAGCTCAGAGGAAAACATGGGCGAACTTGGAACTTTTTTGTGTGTGGAACGCTTCCTTGATAAGTATGAGTGGGCCTCGTGTTCGCTTGCGTGCTAAATGATTTGGTGACAAAAGGTCGGAGTTCACAGCGTGAACTTTTATCACCTACCATGGGAGCAAAAGTTATATGCCTTGTTTCTTATTCACTGTTTATTTCTCCCGATTTTTTTTAAAGATGTCCTTTCATATCAATCATACTGGGGTTGCCCTATTTGAATCTGCTCGCCTAATTGTTGTCTTTGTCTATATTAGGTAACATTAAAAAAAAAAAAAACTACGTTTAGTCTTATTTAAATAGCTATAGCTGTAAATAAACGACAAACGTTTTCAGCGGTATTTTCAACTGTTGAAAATTAGGATTAGATTTTTCGGAAACTGCGACCTGTAACAATAAGTAGGTAATAATTGGATTAGAAGCCCAACGTTTTGTGCAAACATTTCGACAAAAAGACCTTATTACACTACATTCTATCAGGATAAGATATTCACAACAGGCTTTTCCCTCGGAGAGGAGCAGACATACATAGGTATCTGACTAAAACTTGAACAAAGATTCAGACCCACATGACAACATATTGCCAGATACAACACAGTAAAACTGTATTTTTGTATTGGTCACAAGGAGTCGAGGAACTGAAGCCACCAGAAAATCAGGAAAATAAACAAACTCACTAACTGATTTCTACCAATGCAGATAGATAGATAGATAGATAGATAGATAGATAGATAAATAGAGATAGATAGATAGATAGATAGATAGATAGATAGATAGATAGATAATTAGATGATTTGTCAATGTGGCCCAATTAAAACAGAGGGCAGTAGTCGTTGAAAAATCGAAAATGGATTTTGAAAACATCAAATGAAATGAAAATGTCACATAGGTAAAGATAGCCGACTGCAAATGAAACTTTATGTGCATGTCATATGGGTAACGATGACTAACTTCAAAAGAAACAAAACGTCATGTGTCTGACGTCAGTAGTATGTGTCGGCGACGTACATTTGTACTAAACTGCGTTAAAGATGCTAGGGGTACGGGATCAGTGTCTCGTCCGATTCATTCCATCTACCCTTTGCTCTCCATCCCCCTTTTCTGAAACTCTGGAATGTCTTTTTTCATTTATGAGTAAAGAAGGAGAACAAGAAGAAGAAGAATTGCCTCGCTTGCTTTTATTTCCTTTTCGTCTTTAATATAAGAATGGTGAGCATGGTGATGATAGCGAGTGCTGCTGCATTCCAGTCTGGTCTGCGAGTGTGCCTACATGACAGGGTTGTCGTTTATGTTTTCCTGATATTAACATTTGTTGTCAGAGATGTACTATCGAGCAGTGTGCTGGTCAGAAGCTCTGAAAAACAGTCTCAGAAATGTATAGTGTCAGTCGGTAAACTCGATTGTGTGGTCTCAATTCTCCCCATAATTATAGCCTAAGCCTCTCATACGCTCAATGAGCTAATTCTGAGCAGGAGTGGGGTGAGACAAACTAAAACGACAACAACAACAACAACAACAACTACAACAACAACAACAACAACCCACAAGTTCTAACATTTTACTGGTTTGGAGGGCGATCGAGCCAGTTACCTACTTGCCCCTGTCTGCTGCCCCACTGAATGACAGTGTTCTGTCACGTCGTGTCGTGTAATACATTTTATCGTAGTGTAGTGTAGTGTAGTGTAGTGTAGTGCAGTGCAGTGCAGTGCAGTGCAGTGCAGTGCAGTGCAGTGCAGTAGTGTAGTGTAGTGTAGTGTAGTGTGTGTAGTGTAGTGTAGTGTAGTGTAGTGTAGTGTAGTGTAGTGTAGTGCAGTGTGGTGCATTAGACCTTTTCTGTACAGTGTATCATCGCACCGTACTGTATTTCATTGTATTATGCTGAAAATCGTATCGGATGGTATCATACCGTTTTCGTGCTGCATCGTACAATATCGTGTTGTGCCGTGTCGTGTCGTGTCGTATTATCTTGTCTTAGACTGAATTATACTAGGCTGGATTGGATATTGTGTTTTCTGTTGTGCTGTGATAATTCCTTTTCGTTTCTCTGCATAAATGACGGCACTCTTCCTATTAACTTCTGTGGCAGGCCTGTACTTGTGTCTTACAGCAATTCAGGGGCAATAGAGGTAGCGAAGATCACGCAGCGTTCGGAAAAAGGTCCGTACATGCAACCGTTGCAGCCAGGACGCCAGTAATGGCAGCAGTAACAGCACTGGAGGTAGTATGGTGGACGCTGGAGTGTCAGCAGCAGCAGAAACATCAACAATGACAGAATAATTACGAATCACAATGGTCGGGGGGCAGTGAATGTGAAGACCGTTGTGATGGTGAAAAAAAAATGTTATTCCATATTCGTAGTTATAATGTATTACACTTTGCTGATGAAATCCAGACGATTTTAAAGCTGAGCTCAGCTCGACGTTGAGTGTCCTATTGATGAAAGATTCATTGAGCGGTGCATTCTTTATGAGTGCCCAGATTTTTAAAATGCATCGTGCCAGATTTGAACGAAACATCATTATTATGAACATTCTTTATGAGTGCCCAGATTTTTTAAACGCATCGTGCCAGATTTGAACGAAACATCATTATTATGAAACATTCTTTATGAGTGCCCAGAATTTTAAACGCATCGTGCCAGATTTGAACGAAACATCATTATTATGAAACATTCTTTATGAGTGCCCAGATCTTTAAACGCATCGTGCCAGATTTGAACCAAACATCATTGTTATGAAACATTCTTTCCACTTCTGCCTGAGAATGAAAAAGAAAAAAAAAACTGTCATCAAACTGAATGCCATTTTGTTAATTCCTTTCATGTGTGTGTGTGTGTGTGTGTGTGTGTGTGTGTGTGTGTGTGTGTGTGTGTGTGTGTGTGTGTGTGTTGTGTGTGTGTGTGTGTGTGTGTGTGTGTGTGTGTGTGTGTGTGTGTGTGTGTGTGTGTGTGTGTGTGTGTGTGTGTGTGTGTGTGTGTGTGTGTGGTGTGTGCGTGGTGTGTGTGTGTGTGTGTGTGTGTGTGTGTGTGTGTGTGTGTGTGTGTG